>JAHBCN010007081.1:0-45407 GCA_019359885.1 Listronotus oregonensis | reverse complement strand
TATTGATATTAGCGATTAGCTTTAAAGGATTTTTTTTTGTAGAATATTAAATTTTCTACAAGTTTTTTATTTGAACTTTTTTCATAAATTTAGCCATTTATGAAATAACTTAAAAAAATGGCAAAATTCGATAAAAATCTGATTTAGTGATCCGTACAATCGTACAGGTGCACATTACAGCTACGGCGCAATAGGTACTTTGTAGAGCCTTTAACCCTGAGTAAATACCACTTTGGACCAATATGATAACGTTAAATGCGGCTGATTCGAATATTTTTTAACGAATACTTAAATATTCGAATACTAAAAATACCCGACTCGGCCCATCACTAACAATTCTCGGAATCACTTAGTTATTAAATTATCTAAATCATTTTTGTGTGATGGTGTTTTTATGGAGAGTCGGTGACCCCAGACATCAACTGCTGGCTGACCATACACCGGACATAACAACGAAGAAGTGCTGCAATTTTACGCTCCCGTGAGCATGGCGAATCGCCGTTTCTTTTATTTAGTTTGGTTCAAACCCGACTGTTAAATACAGGCCTATTACATTTAACTAAGTGGCTTCGTTGGTACGGAGGTTGTTGTTAAAATAACAATTGTGTTTTGCAATATACGAGAATGTATTAACAAATTTATAATCAAATACTGAAACAGAAATATATGCTTTACTGCACTGTGCAAAAGAAAATAACGGGACTTATAAAAACAATCGGATCTGCATAACAGACAGCCAAGCGTCACTGGGGCACTTGTAAACCCCAAGGTAACGTCCAAGCTGACATGGGAATGCTAAAAGAACTGGAAGTCCTGGGAGAAAGCAACAGAGTAACTCTCCTGTGAGGATCGGGACATTCGGGAATAGAAGACAAGGAAAAAGCGGATGAGCTCGCGAGACATACTTTGGACCAGAACCCGCCCTTGGAGTGACCAAAACCACAGCACAAGGTAAAACAGGAAATGGATCCGAAACAAACACGAGAAATACTGGTCCAGCATCAGTAGAATAAGACATGGAAAAGGCCCATCCAAAAGAACAAAGAAAGAACTACTCAGGCAAAGTAGCTACTGCGGAGGACGCAATTTGTCCTCCTTTCGGTAATTATGTGTTGCCAATTTTTGAAGAAACGATTTTAAAATTGGAAGCCAATGAAACCACATGTATCGATCTTTTTAAAAATTTGAAACATGTTAACTTTAAAATTAGAACTAGAAAAAATGATAGGTTTTTTGGTTTTGAAGTTAGAAACATGATTAATTGGCGTTTCCTGGAAAGCGTTAGATAATGTTATGGTTTCAAAAATACTAAAATCTTGGTCTTCCATTGTCTTTATTTGTTAACTGTAACACAACGTTTCGGTTAGTGATGTTTCTCCAACCGTTTTTAAGTGATAATTAAAAACTATTCTTAAAAGCTACGACTTATATACTATCCTTTGTAAACTGACTTTTTACGGTTCCGCGACGGCTGCCAGATATTCGGAATATCGACACTAGGCTTGCTAAATACATTTTGGTTGTTTACAATTATTACAGCTTGGGTCTCTTTATGAATAGTTTTTTGCTTCCGACCATTGTATGCGGTGTTATTTTGACCAAGCGTGTTCGGCAATCCCTGACTTCGACGTTTCACCTAGGTCCGTATGTTTTTTGTGTTCTTTAACTCTAACTTCCAGTGGTCTTTTCGTTACCCCGATGTATACCTTACCACATTCAATGGGAATCTGGTAGATACGGTCGTTATTTGAACCATTGTTATTTGGTCTCGTCTTAGTAAGAATACTTCTATAGTAGTTTGGGATTTAAATGCCGTTTTAATATTATACTTATTCGCGATTCTGCGGATCTTTTCCGAGCTTTCTTTAATATATGGAATTGTCATAAATATTTGGTCATGTGGAGTCTCGTTTAAGTTAGAGTTTGTTGTCTTATTTTGATATTTTTCGATTGTTTCCTTTACTAGTCTCTTATTGTATTCGTTCTGCTTAAGACCCCTAGTTATGTTACCTATTTCCTCTCGCAGGGATTCCTTACTGTTACATATGGTCACTGCACGATTATATAGATTGTTTCGTTAGAGTGATTAGAATTCTGGTGTAAATATTGTCCAGTGTGGGTAGGTTTTCTTATATTGATACCATTATTCCGTTGACTGAACGTCTAGAAAATTAAGCCGAATTTTGCTCCTTCTCCATTGTGAATTTAATACAAGGTCATATAAACAAGGGAGAAAAATATAATTTTCTAAAAAGGTACTAGAAAAAAATACGTATATCAGTGTCTTTGGCATATGTACTTTCATACATAAATAAACTAAGATAGGTTTGACACAAATAACTGTGTGTCTTTTATAGACTTGGCATTTTCGCAATAGATAATAATATGCGAAATACATTGTTTTAATAGCGAACATTATTGCTCCTTTCACTGATGTCGGACATAAAATAAACACCCAGGCAAGTGTTTATGCGACAAGTGATTTATATGGGGTTTGCTGCGTGTATCGTGATGTAACACTTAACTCTGATAAGTATTTATTTCATTACGACTAGGTGTAATCTGGCTCTTAAAAAAAATAATTTTAGAAAAATCTAACAAAAAAGCAGCTCTAAAAATGTACCAGGTGTCCAAATAAGAAATGACACCGGCTGTTTATCGCACAGCGTTGGGGAAAAATATTTGTGGTAAAAATGGCCAAAAGAAATAGCTGGAAATTATTTTCAAGTTTTTAAAACCCGCAAAGGTAAATGAAAACACCTTTTTATCTCCAAAATTAGCTAGTATTAGGTGAAATTTTGATAACATCAGCAAAAATTCTAACAAATTCTGCATCAATTTGGTTAAGGACTTTTTGTCATATTTCCAATAATAAGGGTGGGGGAAGATGATAAATAATGAAACTTTCAAATAGCTCTATCTTCTACATATTTTATGGAAAGTGGTTCAAGTGGGTACTCGTTTAAAAAAAAATAAAGCTCTTGTTTTTATTTTCAAGCCTTCTTGACTAATATTTAAATTAACTGCTTCAATCACGCCATTTTTATGTTTTCGATTGTTTATTCTGTTTTCTAGTGGATACAATACAAACTTTAAAATAGTTTCCATATTTTTTTTTACTTTACAGTTATAATTTTTTTACTGTCACAAAGACTGTTTTGAATAAATGTTAATTTATCATTTAAAAAACCGGTTACTTTCAAATACTCGAAAACGAATGCAGATAAAACGCTGTTTTCGACAAAGTATTTTTTTTCTCTTCTAAACCTACAATAAAACATCATATCGTTGTATTTCACTTTTTTAAGAAAATCTCGAAAAACCGAGTGTTCCTTAAACAACGCCCCCTAGTTGGTGAACTAAAAACTAGCCGACACATCAAAGGAGACCGTTAAAAGAGCTAAATTTCTTTTAAACGAGTACCCACTTGAACCACAGTCGATAAAAGATGTAGAAGATGGAGCTATTTAAAAGTTGCATTATTTATCATCTTCCCCCAGCCTTATTATTAAGAATCTTCCAAACCTACAATAAAAAATTATATCGTTATATTTAACTTTCTTAAGAAAATCTCGAAAATCCGAGTTTTCCTTAAACAACGCTCTCTAGTTGGTGAAATACAAACTAGCCGACACCGAAAAGGACGATATTTAGAAGAGCTTTAAATTTTCTTTTAAACAAGTACCCTTTTGAATCAATTTCGATAAAAGATGTGGGAGATAGAGCTATTTGAAAGTTGCATTATTTATCATCTCCCCCCACCCTTATTATTGGAAATACGACAAAAAGCTTTGACCAAACTGCTGCAAAATTGGTTAGAGTTTTTGCTGATGTTATCAAAATTGTATCTAATACAAGCTAATTTTGGAAAAAATAAGTTTTTAAATTTATCGTTTTGGTTGCGCCATCGCGCGGTAATTTTAGAAACTTAAAAATAATTTCTATTGGCCATTTTTACTAAAAACATTTTTTTACAAAAATAATTTAATAAAAATATAAAATATTTGATATTTTAAATGTATTTACTATAATTTGTATAATGCATTGTTTCCCACGCCACATAGGTGTTTTTTTTTACTGAAAGTCAAAACATAAAACAAACTTACTTAACTCTGCAAGACTAGTAAGTGTACTGACAATTGGAAAACATAGTGACCCTACACTTCAGCATGGAGATATTATTGCGGACGTTGCAGAATTAGACAGATCGACAAAGAAGTGGCCCCTGAAGATATATTGGATACAATAACCCCCTGTTCATAACGTTAATAAACCATAAAAAGTTAGCTGCAATCTTGACATATGGACAAAGAGAACACCTTCATAACTTTGCGGAGACCTGGTTTGGTGTTATACACCGATGGTTCAAATGCAGCTGATGGAGTGGTTGCTGGTGTATTTGAGGTTGGGCCCAGAGCGACCTACAGCTTTCTGATAGGCAAGCAAGACGCAGTATACCAGGCGAAAATCTGTTCTGTTCAGCTGAACATATGTTCCAGAGAACGTAAGAAGGGGATATTACAACCAAAAACAAACGCATTTAGTGAGGCTGCCCTTAAAGCCGTAAGCTCCCATAGTTTTACATCAAAAACGACGATGGAGTGCCTGAACGACCTAAAAGAACTTGCCTTCAGGAACAACAGAATGTAAGTCCTTTGGGTTCCTGGAATCACAAAAATAGAAGGCAATGAAAAAGCAGATGAAGTAGTACAAGCAGGCTCATCTAAGAATTTTATCTGGATCGTTGGCATACATTAACTGGTCAAAGACAAGCAAAGTCAACGCTAGGCCATCATTCCAAGAAACCACCAGCTTAGGTGCTCTTTCTGGGCGCACTCAGTTAAGGCAAGTAGTAGGACTTTTGACAGGCTAGTATTAACGTAACTATAATGCTAAAAAATACAGTTTATTTAGTAGATCTTTTTAGGGCATGATCCTACCATGTAATTATTTTTGAATTATTCGTTGGTGTGTCTGTAAAGTGTGGACAATTTAAAAATCATCATTCTGACGTGTCATTCTGGTGATGTCGTCAGTATGATTTTCGTCATTAATATGTCTAAAAAGCAATTATACCATTTTTAGAATGTACTCAGTAATAAAATTTTTACTCGTATTATTTTTAATAGCCAATTTTAAAAAAAGAAAAAAAAATGAAATTGATTAAAAAACTAAAATTGTAATATAATTTTGAATATAGCTTAAATGTTTTTTGAGAATATATCTGCTGGTTAATTTAAAATCGTGTTTAACCTAGCATTTCCCTGATTGTAATTTTTAAACAAATTCTGGTGACATTATTAATTTTTAAAATTAAAAATAAATTATTTGGCTTTTATCCAGAATAAAGATATTTATAAATTATTTTTTTTTAAATTATACTTTTTTATAGATTATTATGGAGAGCTAGTCTGCTTCGCAATAATAGTAACAAAAAAAACGTGAAAAGGCATAACCATAAAAACCTATCTATATGGCTAAAAGTTTAATTTACTATTTTATATTTTTTTAATATTAAAAGGTACCTATACGTGTATCTTCACCAGTAACTATTAAAAAAAGTCATGTCAGAAGTCAATGTCAGTTAGTAAAACACATTTTTTTTAGTTTCTTATCTGTTTTGAGTAATATTCACAATTTTTGTGGTTTATATTATTACTCTGATCTGTTTAATTAAACTTATTTTTATTCAATTGACGTATGTAAAACCTTTGGTTAACACAATAAAGATTTATTCTATTCTTCTTATTCTTATTCTATAATAAAATAATTTATGTGCTACACTCGTCCGATGATAACCAATAAGTTTGAAGTAACATATACGTCTTATAACGGGTTGCCAATGTTTTCAAGTAAGTTTATTTTCTATTTTTATATAATTTCATAAAAATAATTATTTTATGTTTTACCTATCTATTATTGATCAAAAAATCCTTTTTGAAACGGAATATGTTATGATAGCAATAATACCTGCTATCACACCTAGGGCATTATAAGCGGACATTATGATAATCCCCATAATGCCCTAATGCGCTAATAGGGGAAATTTTTTTTTGCTTATCCAATTTTATTTCCCCTCACAATAAAGATCAAGTTTATACAAAAAAAAAATTTTTTTTTTTAAACAATACAAAAAAATTTAAAATTTTTCCCAAAAAAAAAAAATTTAAATTTTTTAAATGCCCCCAAAATGGCTGATCCCACTATAGAATGGTCGGTTTTTTTGTGATGGTAGCAGCGGTGGTAGCACTAACGCTATTTTGTATAGAAGAACAGTCCATTAAAGAATTTTCAATAGTCGATACGGAATTAACCTGGGGAAATTTAAATGAATTGGCAATCATTTTGGCTACTTTGTTTTTGGATGAAATACTTTTTTATATATCCTTCAGCTACTGAAGAGCTTTTCCTTTTTCCCATTTTTTTTTAGCGTTTCAAACGAAGCACCTGCCTCAACAAGTAAAGTTGACGAGGGCGACGCAAACAGTGGCCGGTGTGCTTCTGCATTATCCAGTTTTAAAAATTTTGCGATCAATGTTGGGACGCTTCCTATGGTATTTTTTCCAAGGGTTTTTCCCGTACATCGACCCTTTCTACAGGTAAGAAAGAATCTTCGCTCCTTTATTCCAGCTGGTCTTAATGTTGTGTACTTTTTTTTTTAAATTTAAAAAGCGCCTAAATCTTCTTCAATGATAGTAAAACTTTTTGAAGTTGAAGTTTTAGTTTCTGGTACCTTTATAACCAAGACTGTTCCTCTATCTTCAATGTCATCAATGGTCATTTTGACCAACTCATCTCGTCTTAAACCCCAAAAAAACCCCCCTTCCAATATGACTTTGTGTACCAAGTAGATATCAAAAAGGAGCCTTCTTAATAAATTTTAATATTTGTTCCCTTCCAAAAAATTTTTAGACTTTTCGGGACGTACCTTTTTCGATTTAAATTTTTTTAAAAAAGATATGAGACGATGGTATTGCGAAATGTCTATATTTTCATAGACCATCAACGTAGACCTTAGGGTGGGGTCCAGAGGGGTTCGGACTGTATTTTTCCGACTAAAAATAATAAAGTTTGTTAAACATATGTATTAAAATAAAATCAAAAATTTTACCATTTCCCGGGGAAATATGCCATTAAACCGTTTTCGGTTATTTGAAAAATTGCGTTCGCTTTTTTTCCAAATACCAAATATCCCAAAAATTCCCGATAACTGTTGCCTTGATTTAACGGGAAAAAGATTTTCGGTCCATGGCCTTTTCTTTTATATTTTTTGGAATTTCTTCCATTTTGAGCAAATCTTAAAAATAAAAAATGCCAACTGACTAACTGACAGAAACATCAAAGTCAAACTTAACACCAGTCATTATCTACTTACGTATACAGGTACAGGTGCAACTTATTTTTTATATTGCGAAAAATTTTGTAATTAGTCATTGAAAAACTCTTTTTTGGGTAAAACATAAAGCATTGTATGCACCGGGGGGTTTTTACTGGACTATAATGCCCATCAGGTCGAAATCTAGCCCTCGGGCTATTTCGACCTTGGGGGCATTATAGTCCCGGAACGCCCTTGATACATAAATAGCTTTAAAAAAAACAAATCAATTTTATAAAGAATTACATATTTTTATGCCCTTTTATGTTTTTTGTTACTATTATTGCGAGAGCAGACTAGCTCTCCATAATAATATATAAAAAAAAAGAAAAGTATAATTTTTTTAAAAATAATTTATAAATATCTTTATTCTGGAGAAAAGCCAAATAATTTTTCTTTTAATTTGATATTCCCAGAAATCAAAATAAACTATAAAAAATTAATAATTTTTGTCGTTTTGATTACGCCATAACTTAATGGTTTGGGAAAAACCGTAATTCTAACCGCACAATTTACTATATACAATCTCCAGTCAGCCTAATCATATATCTCACAAAACAGATTTGATTCATTAATATCATAAAATATTTTATTTACCTAAATTAAATGCCAGAAAATGTAAAGTCGACATTATACCCATTTGTAGTTACGTCATCTAGATGAGAAGAAACGTATGGCGTAAATGGATAATTAGATATTTTTGTCAATTAACATTGGTTTGGATAATTTACAATCGCGTTCAGAAATTGATTGTTTATTTGTGTTTTTATGCGTTCAAAAAACAAATAATGATTTAGCATTATATTATAATTTTTACATTCGTCTATACACTTTCAATCTCGAAAAATAAAAATAATCTTGTAGTATTTATTTATTAACAAACTTAATAACAATTAACAATATTATGATTAATATGAATAATGAACAAACGCAGGTAATAATTTTAAATATACTTGAGTAAAACCTTCCGGACCTACATTTATATTTTCAT
Organism: Listronotus oregonensis; assembly: GCA_019359885.1. NCBI lineage: Eukaryota > Metazoa > Arthropoda > Insecta > Coleoptera > Curculionidae > Listronotus > Listronotus oregonensis. Next base: position 37,041 of record JAHBCN010007081.1, on the reverse strand, counting down.
ACTCCCTTAAAAAAGTGATTCTTTTATGAACAATATCTGACCAGTCAATCAAATATTTTCTATTATTTGGTTTTTTCCCTCGAAACCTATACTTTTGATCCATCTTTTTTAGGAGTCCGTGGAAAACTTAAAATTATCAGTTTCTTCCCTGAACTTTTGTGTTATTGTTGCCAATGTTACATATTGGAAGACATACTGGAAGCGTAATCTTGGTCTGATTTTATCCCATTCTTCTTTATTTTGTTGCATCTACAGATCGCTGATTACATTATCAATTTAAAGTGCGATTCCGTTCCTGACGTGTTTGTTTTTCAGTTGAAAAAAAGCCAAGACATTTAAAATTACCAGCTGCGACTGTTTATTATACCTGTTATATCTTTTCCTCGGTATTATTTAAAACTTTTTAAAATAACTTTCGACAACAAGTTGACACACCAATGTTTTTGATTAACAGTGGCGAATACTTTACATAACCAAAAATATAGCAAATGAATAATGATCAGTGATCAGACATCATGTTTTTTTAAAAGTTTGTTGTCACTGCTGTTTGGAATATACTAAACAAAGATAAACAAAAATGACGTCATTACAAATGGAGGGTCTGGTGCCTTTTAGGTACCATCGATGTTTATATTTTTTTAAATTTCCACCTAAAGTCAATCTTCTCTAGAGTTGTTTTCGGTAAAAAAAATTTTGAACTAGTTTTTAATTTTTTATTTCGATTTAAAAACTTAAATTTACCATTAAATTTCTCCATATAATGCGAAAACTCCCCTTGATGGCAAGAAACGACATAAAAATATTTTTGAGGTTAATTTGAAATATTTTTATGAAAGCGTGCAGTGTTGCCAAATCAAAGTTTTTTCGGTAATTTTCTCGAAAGTTGCCTCCACTCCTATTTTGACCAAATTTGGTATACGGGGTGTTTTGGGGCGCTAATCACGAATCTGAAACAAATTTTTTCGGAACCGTTTCGTTTTTGAGATATTCATCATCAAAGTTGACAATCAAACTAACCCTATTTTCACTATTACTCCTTCTTTTTGCAAAAAAAAAATTATACACTAAATTGGTATACAATATTTTATAAGTCCCTTTTAAAAGCTTATTTTAATATTTTTTTACACCTTTTTTCCATTTAATTGCAAACCTTTCAAACGCCGCTTACGCCGCAACCATGTATACACTAGGAATTTTATCAGCAAATATGACTGCGACCTTTGACATTAAAAATTCACAATTTAATAAAAAAAAAGGTAAAAATAAATAAAAAAATCAAATTTTTATAAGGTTTATAAATTATTATTTATTTAGTGTAAAATGATGAATTGTGTGCAAAAAGAAGGGGGAATATAGTAAAAATAAGGTTATTTTGATTTTTTACTTTGATGGAAAGTATTTCGAAAACGAACCGTTGCCAAAAAGAAATGTTTTTAGATTCTTGATCAGCGCCCCAAAAAAACCCCGTATACCAAATTTGGTCAAAATCTAAATAAAGGCAACTTTCAAGACAAGTACCGTCTTTTTTAATACGTCTCTTCATTTTCACGTCTGAAATATAATTGGGAAAATAAAAAGCCGCTTTAACTAACCAGAACTAACCATGAACGATCTTCTAGACAAATTCAAAAGCCCTCAGTTCTGGTCGGTCATGGTATTTTTTTGGTTGTTAAAGTGGTTTTTTTTTCCCACGGTTAAAAATTTTTTAATTCCCCAAATTTTTAAATCCGGCAACACTGTTGAAAACTTATTTTGAATTTAAAAGTGACAAATGTCAATGTAAAATAGAAAGAATATTTTGTATGCATTTAAATACCCAAAAAAAAAAATTTTAAAAAACAGTTTTTTACTAAAAAATAAACCTCCAACGATTTTTTTTTAAATCGTTTTTTTTTAAAAGGAATTAAATGGCTTTAAAAAAACCAAATTTAATATGAATTCGTTGGTACCTAAAAGGCACCAGACTTTATGCCCAAATTAATAAAACTTTATTCTTTAAGCAATAAAAGTTTTAAACATCATTAAATTAGGCAAATTAAATTCTAAGTACATATTAACATACCTCAAAATAATACGTTATCATTTAAAAAGGGATTTCCAAACACTGCATTGTTTTATCTAGACGTGAAAACGCGTCATCAGAAATATAAAATTACTGACATCTTCATTAAAAAAAACCCCAAAAAAACAAAATTTTTTTGATACGTGATACCCAAAGCTTAAACAAACAGGGTGTAACATAAATATGGAACGCTCGAAATACCCCCTACACCTTTATCCCCAAATTTTTTAAACTTTGTTTCTCCTTTTGGGTTTTAAAATTTTTGATTCAAAATTTTAAAATCCCGTCGTTGCCAAGTTTACCGTTTTTCTGAAATCGAATGTAAACGTTTTTTAAACGGAACACCCTGTATTTGATTCCGTTTTTGAGTTCTTTTTTTTAAAATTTGTATACTTTTTGTATAAAGTATTTTTTTTTTAAAGATAACAGTTTCTGAAAGAATTAAGATTAAAGTAATACTTAATGTGTTTTACCTACAAATACCCGCCCTGTAAGCTTACCTGGAATTTTTGGCTTTCTTTTTTTTTCACAAAATTTTTACAAAAAAATGGACATTTAAACTAAACCCCTTAAAATTTTTGTCTTTATGGGGGAAAAAAAAACAAAAATTTAAAATATTTTTAAGCAAAACCACGAAAGTTCAAGATTCGGTTTGCAAAATTTTTAAAAAAGTTCCCCCGAAAGATGTCCCCCGGCCCACCGTTCAACGATGGGAAAGGTTTTTTGCCGTTTGGTCCCCCTTTTCTTGAAACGGGAAGAAAACTTTCCCCTTTTCGTGACTCCTCTCCGAAAATTTTTCCCTCAAAAAATTGGTACAAAAACTCTCAGAAGACGACTATAACAGACGCTTGCAATTTTGTGAAATTATGATGGAGCGCTGCAACGCCAATCCAGATTTTGTCCCCCAGATAGTCTTCTCTGACGAATTAACCTTTTTTTTTAACGGAACTGTTAATAGACATAATTGTCGTTATTGGGCCAGGGGGAAAAACCCCACTGGAAACGCAAAAAACACCCAGTTCCCCCCCAGACGTTAAATGGGGATAGATACCTGCAGTTTTTAAAAAAAAAATTTCCCCCCTTTGCAACTATTTCCAAATAATCGTAAGTTGTGCTAATTTCATTTTTTTATTTTTACACTCGCCTACGGCTCGTCCGACAAACTTTCCCATTAGTAAAAAAGTAATACTTTACTTTTATTTTGTGATTATTTTAAAATGATATTTTAGGCAATAATCAAGCACCAAGTGACGAAATATGGTTTCAGCATGATGAAGTCCCACCTCACTATGCCCGTAATGTTCGGCAGTATCTAAATAATGTGGGCAAGTTTTTAATTGCCTCGATGGATCCAGGGATTAAGCGCTAATTCATCAAACCGTTTTTAAAAAAACCGCTGGAGAGTCCCCTGGATTCCATTAAAGCGTTATTATAAAATACTTGAGCAAAAAAATATAAATTAATACGGAAGAGAAACACAACAATCAGCTAAGCATTGACAGTTGCAGAACAAATAGCGAACTTCTCATGACGTCATTTGACGTTCAGCGCATAAATTCAGCTACTTTTTTCCCATGGAATAAAGAACTTGCCCTGTTTTTTTTTTTGGAAGGGGATTGGGGGTAGGGGCTCAATGAGTGGCCAGCTCGGTCTCTGGATTTGTCGCCCCTCAATTATTTCTTGTGGGGCCACCTAAAAAATGTCGTTTTTTAAAAACCCAAAAACCCCTGACCTTGATTATTTAAAGTTAAGGATAGCAGCAGAATGTTTTGGGAAAAATTGGGGAAATGACAGCCTTCTAAATGTTTTACATGCTTTTACGCAGAACTTAGCTTATTGCCAGACAGTAAATGGGGAACTTTTTGGGATCTCATTTAGTTTATTGTTGTTAAATTATTGCCTCCTACATTGTTTATTCTTGTATTTGTAGGTAAAATACATTAAGTATTACCTTAATCTTAATTCTTTCAAAAAAATGTTATCGTTAGAAAAAAAAACTTTATACAAAAAGTATACAAAATTTTTTGGGAGAACTCAAAATCTGAATCAAATACAGGGTGTTCCGTTTAAAAAACGAAGTTCTACTCGATTTCATAAAAACGGTAAACTTGGAACGACGCGGAGCTCACCATTCGATCCGGCGTAATTTCGAACCTATGAGTACATAGTTTCAAAAAAAAGAATAAACGGTGTAGGAGGTATTTCGAGCGTTCCATATTTATGTTAACTCTGTATAATTAACTCTCAGGCAAAAAAAAAAGGCTTTTTTTCAAACTTTTTTTTTGTTTTCATATTTTCCCAAAAACGCTCCTAATTTAAAAAACACCCATTTATCTTTGGGCCATGTTTTATTATACTTTTAGTTTTGGGGCAACGAAAAGCTAACAATTTAAAATCGTGAGATAAGCAAAAATATACTCTTTATCACATTTGTGCCTTCTATTGCTGCAAACGCAACTCTCGGGTTTTATTATGGTAAAGTAGATACTTAAAAGTAATAGCTGCTTATTTCAGAGATTCCACAATATTACTCCGTTGCATAATTATGATATTACTTTGTCTTAAAAGCCATTATTATTTGCCATTTACCTGTTATTTACGGAATGGTTGCTTTAAGATGGTTGTGCCGCAATGGATCGTGACAAAATGTCACTTAAAGCTAAGAGATTGTCGTTATTGTGCAGCTTAGTTATTTTAATACGTTCTGTATTTAGATTTTTATGTTGTGCGTAGTTTTAGTTATTGCAGTTAATGTGAATATAATGATGGCAGAACTATTAAAACTAAAAGTTTTTTGGGTTTTTAGTGTGAATGGTCTTTTTTTTCCCGGGTGGAAAACGAAAATTTTTTTTCAGTATGAATAAAAAACAATTCTTATTTAATAAGAAATTAGTTAATAACAAAAAAAAAAAAATATTTTTTTTTTTTGTAATTCTCAATTAACAAAATATATAAAGCAGCACTGTTTGCTAAACAATTTACTGTTAATTTTACCCTAATTCTTTCGTTAATCTTCCTCCTTCATCAGTTGTCTTTAGGGTTGTAAATGAAAATATTTTCAGTGGAAATATTTTCATGGAAATGTAAATATTAAAAAATTTGAACGTGTCTCGGAAATATTGGGAATATTGGAAATATTGGAAATATCGAAAAAAAAAAAAATACCTTTTAAAAAAAACAAAACAAAGATTTCTATACAGGGTGATTGGTGGGGAGGCGAAAAATGAAGACCCGAATTAATTTTTTTAAAATTTGAATCGAAAACCAAAAAAAACTTTTTTTTTTAAAAAATTTTTTCGTTTCCAAAAAAATTTACCCCCAAAAAATTTTGCCGAAAAAATTTTTAATCACATTGTGGGTGTTGCTCATCTTAGCGCTTTCAAACTATTACGTCATAGAAATCAAGTTTGACTTTTGTAAAAATTTGACCATGTCAAAAAAGGGGGGCCCGGGCACTCCTAGTATGACTAGTCCCGCTATGGCGCTAGTGAAAAATCGCTTGTCACATTAATTCTTATCTTCTGTTCTGTCGGTAGACGATCTGTGATCTGTCAAAACATACTGTCATTTGTATCATATATTATAATTTTTTTATTAGTATTTATAATCTGACATTAGACTGTTTGTAATTTTTAAATTTTTTTAAAAAAAAAATTGAATTAAAAAAGTAAAACATCAGGTTTTTTGGTTTTGGGCCCCAAAATTTTTCTTTAAAGAACACTGAATGGAAAGCTTTTTTTTCCGGGGTTTTCAGGTGAGTTTGCTATTTAGAAATTCCTTAACTCAATTTAATTATACTTGGGACACCGGTTTTTTTTTTTCTGATAATACAATTTAAAAAAAGAAAAAAAAGTGTTACTGTTATGAAAAGAGGAATTTACGGCAACAAAAAGTTTCATTATGGAATAGAAAAAATAGTTATATTTGTGAAAATGCAATTACCTTTACCTATGGTTTAAAAAAACTTTTTTTTTTTTAGATTCACATATTTTAAATGTAAATAAGAAAAACAACAGAAGGGCCAAATACAAAAGCAAGCATAAAAAAACCACAAGAGACAGAAAAAAAGACATTTAATGCAATTTGTAAATAACATTATGTAATATAATAATAAATGTGTTGTTTTATTTTTTTTTATGGCAAAAAATAATGTGTTTTTTTTCCTTTTAATTTTAGAAAAAAAATAAGCACATTACGGATTATCGCAAAAATGAAATTAAAACTTTAAATAAATCTCCCCAATCGATTTTGGGCGCCACAGCGGGACTAGTCGAACTAAAATGACCGATAAAATAGAGTTCCCCTTTTTTTTTTTAATTTATATAGATAATCTGTGATGTCAATCTGTTAAGGGAAAAAAACACAAGAAAATGGAGCACTAACGAAGAATACGGTGATATTGTTTATGTGGATGGGTATAACATAATAATTATTTAGCATGTGCACCAAAGTGTCTAACTTTTGACAACCGTCAAACTTGATTTCATATGACGTAATAGTTTGAAAGCACCAACTAAGATGAGCGACACCCACAATGTAATTTAATTTTTTTTTTGGCAAAACTTTATAGTGAAATATCTTGGAAACGAAGGAAAATTTGCAAAAAAAGTATTCTTGGTTTTCGATTGAGAATTAAAAAATTAATACGGGGCTTTATTTTTCGCCTCTACGTACCAATCACCCTGTATATTTTTTGTACTTTGTGCAGTTCAAATTTGACACAAATAATTTCCGAAAAAGTACGTATATTATTACAATTACAAATAAAAAAACCTCGATCACGGGGTTTCACCGATTATTGCCTGTTGGCTATTGCTTGCTTTAGATGAAGATGAATTGCACTGCCATGAAGACGGCATTGATGCTGAATACAATATTCAAGGTGTGGATGATATTGATGAAGATATGACTCTTGATCAAGTTGCACAACTTGTGTCTCGTGGTCGTGTGTAATTACTTTTTTAGAAATTTCACTGTTTTCTTTGTATTTTAATACTTAATTTTTTACTCATAATAATGGTTTTTTTTTTAACTTTTGGATGACAATTCCACTCATGTATAAATAACCCTATTTGAAATGTCAAAAATCGAAATTTGCTATGGGATGAAGGGAAAAGCTACTGGCTAAAAAAATCGGTAAGTTCTATTAATCGTGTCCTTGATGGTAACCACAGTAGCGACTGTATTTTATATTGTTGATTTTTTATTTTTCTTTTAACTTTGTTTCATTCGCGCAATTGTCTTACCAAATACCATTTGTACTTAGATTTTAGCCAGATATTTTTTGCCTGGTTTTAAATACTTCGAAGATTTAACTCGTTTCTCAGAATCACTCAAGCTACGCTCTCATGAATGTCCTGGCCAAATCTGACCATTTATGGTATTATCTATGATATCTTTTATTAAATGTTTAGTTTTTTGAATTTTGTAGTTGTTATATCTATATTTCCAATATGTTCATATATTTCCAAAGTTTCCTGATATATTTCCGGAAATATTTCCAAATATATATTTCCGGAAATTTTCCATCATTAGTTTTCCCCTTACATATTAATTTGTGAAAATGACTTATCAACATTTTGAAAAAATTAAATATGATATCAGTTCATATTGAAAGTGAAAAAACGAAAAAATGACGCAAAATTTATATTTTTATCGCTATCCGAAGAGACGGTAACCATTTAGGGACATATTCCGACGACTGGAACATAATTTACAAAAATACGACCTCCTTTACAAAGCAGAGATCAAAAACTTATAAAGAAAACAAGGAAATAAAAAAATAAGCGCGTTAGGATTTGTCGAGGCCCCTAATCCGATAAGAATGGTATATCCTGTAATAGCTTTGAATAGTAGTAGCTTAACTTTTGCTGAAGTGAGTATTGAATGAGGTTGAATCGTCAGACTCGGCTGTGCAACGCTCATGATGCAGTCGGGAAAAAAAGCTAAATATAACCAAATGCATAGTGTATTTGGTTTTTATGGATCGATTCTTTTATGGTTTTAAATATGAGATTTGCGGATGTTAGATCGTGAAAGGTTAATAGGAAATCTTGTCTTGGTGAAGTTTTAACTGCTGTTTTCTCGTCTTAAGCAAACACCCTAAATCCATTACTAAATGTCCTTTCTTCTCTTAATACTAAAAAATCTTTTAGTCTGGATGGCATATCAACAATGATCTTTAAAAAATATGAAAAAACGTCATAAATAACAACAAAGTTCTTAGAATCTCCTTAACTTACAAATTTAATTTTATTTTTCATAAATTTCAAATAAGTGTTTAGATTTTTTGGGTATTTTGGGGGTTCGTCAATAGGGCTGAGCATATTCAGTCGCTAGACCCGGGACCAGGACCGAAGCGGTCCCATTCTCTAGAAACTTTTCGGGCGAGTAAACTTAACAAGAATCTATGAAAACATGATTCCGCCTCAAAACTACAGAACATATTTATCGTACTTAGTATTTAATATTTTTAATATCTTTAAGAAATTTCATAGATAATTATCTGACGAGCTGCAGACAATTAATTATGCAGCATAAGATTAACTAAAATAGAAATAATTTATTTAATTCCCGTTTCCTGCTTTAGATATCTGCTATCTTTCCACAGTTACATTTACAATAACGGTTTATGAATAATCATAATTTTATCGTTATCAGAAATAAAGACACTTCAAAGAGCTAATAGACAGGGAGCTAAAGGAGTAAAGAAGATATTACTTGCTGGTCTATTTTATAACATTGCGTTAGCCACATGTTTTCTTATAACAAAATGATAGGTCAGATCGCAAGGTCGCATTGCCCATAATAAGAACAATGTAAACAAAAAAAAATGTTCTTATTACTAAAGCTTTTAATAACTGGCTACCATTGAAACATCTGGAACTAAATAAGCCTAGAAATAGTTATTTTTGTACCAAGGACGTAAAATAGTAGTTTTAAGCCCGCTGCTGAAAGTTCTTGCTCCAGCTGTGCGAGAGTAAGAATCACTGAGGGCGTAAAAGTGCTTTACGCCAGAGGTGCAATCAATTATTTTATCTATGACTGAAATTAATGACTAAGCATTTCCTGTAGTTATTTTTTTTAATGTTTGTTACCACTGGTATATCGGATTTTTTTGTTGATATTACTGTCAAGTTAAGTCAAATTGAATTAACAACTTTAAGTTACCAAAGAAATAATTACATGCGGTGTCAACAAAGTTGTCAAAAAAGTGGGTTTCAAATTTGAATTATCCAGAAATAGAAGCAACTGCATAGAAAGTCTGCCTACAGTTGTTGCGAGAAAAGTCAAGGCAAATGTATGAAAAGGCATACAGTGATTTCATGAGATGGTGCGAATTACGAACGGTTCATTTCATAACAGAAAGTATGATATACTTGTCGGAGAAGAAAAATCAAAACATGAAGCCCTCAACACTATGGTCCCTCTACTCCGTGCAAAAAATCGACAATAATCCTGCACAAAAACATTGATATAAGTAAGTTCCCAAAAATAGTCGCGTTTTTAAAGCGATCATCAGATGGATACATTCCCAAAAAGTCAACTGTTTCACAAATTCTTTGCAAGTGCATGTATATATGTATGTATGTGATATGTATTTGTTTCACAAGGTTGTCCTCAGCTTCGGAATCGCAGGAGCCTGTAAAAGAGACAAGTTTACCAATTTAAGGGCTAGTGATGTTTACCGATTTACATTAACACAAAAATAAAATTCCAAAAACCTTTACTGTAGTAGATGATGATAAAGAAAATTTTACTTTCTTGACAATAATAAGAAAATATATGGCCTTGCGACCAAAAAATGCTAAAAATTGCCACTTTTTCCTGGCCTACAAGAAAGGGTAATGTTCCACTCAGCCTGTTGAAAAAAATAGTATTGAATTATTATTAAGTGTTGTAAGTTTTTGCAGTTGCTCAATCCACAGTCCTATACCGGACTTTGTTTTTGGCGACCCTCCGCAACGTTATTAGCTGACGCTGAAGGCGATTTATCGAGCGATTTATTGACTGTAAAGAGCCATAAAGGTTGGCGCTCCTCGACTGTGACCGAGGGTTATATTGACGGCTTCGTGCAAAATAAAATCCAAATAGCCCACAAAATATAAGTTCCAGCAACACAGACTCTTCCAGTGTTACCCCCAGAGAGATTGATATTATACATAAAAAAAAATCGGCAGAAGGAAATTAACCACTTTTTAATGTTTCAAATTGTATTCAGTGTACTTTAAAATAATGTTAAAATATTAAATTATTGTTTTACTTAATGGAGAAAAATTCGGTACGCCTCCGCACCATAAGTAGTTGCCGACAACCTCTGCTAGCGGCTAAATGAAGACTGAAACTCAATAGGTGCAAATTTAAGGTTATGACGCCCTGTATAATGACTATTGCTTATTAAGACACTAGAATAAACTAAATACACAAATTTTATTTACAATGAATTTTACAGTTTACTATCTACAATTTTTGCGATATGCCAATGGGGCGTATCAACAATTTTAAAATTAAAATTTTTTCCCTTTGACAAATAATTGAATTGAAAATTTATTTACTTTAAAATCATAGAAAAAGAAAAAGGTTATAATTCACTCTTTCATTAGAATCGCCCTAATTGATTGTCAAGAGGTTGAAAGATTTAAACATACCTTATTATCTAAGGACAATAGTATCTGTTTAAGTGAATCAAGACGGATCCCAGGGAAGAAAAAGAAAAAGAAGATCTGTTCAAAACGTTATCAAAGCTTACTTTTACAAAAAATATGTGAAAAAAGGTTACAAATTTTACTCGGAGAAATCGGCAAAAATTAGCTTTAAATCAGCAAGAAATTTATTTGACTTCATTTGAAAAACACCTTACGAAGATTATAAAACGCGAAATTATCGACGTTACGTCAAAATTGAGAATGTTTTATTATCCCTTGAAAGTAAGAAAGCCATTTTCGGTTTTGAGGGCACCCGGTATTAATTCTTGACTCACTATCTCATTAATAAGTTTAAATATTACCTTTTTTTTGCAGCTAATCTTCAAAAAACTACCTTTCACCAATCACTTTTCCTTTTTATTCACTACTCTCAGCTAACGCCCGACCTGGCACAGTCCTGTACAATCACTTTAAATCACTTTACTTTAGCTTTGAACCTTAGGTACATGTCAAATTAGATTCGACAGAGAAATACTTGAATAACTTTACTTTGTTAGAAATGTAGATTTCGTACAAAAACCTTGTAACTTTATTTCGTTACAGAGAAAAGATGTGATAGACAGTTTTCTTGTGCTAATACTGAGAAAGTAGCATTAGCTCCCTTGGAAACTAACATTTCATTAAATTATTTAAACAGAAGCATTTCGGTAAATTTCCCGAAAATGCTATAGAAATTTGATACGTTCTTAACGTAATAAAATTAGAGAACTTTCCAGCCATGGTTAACTCCACCAAACACACAACTGTACTGTCTGTCCCCGGTCTCCACCTTGCTATCCTACCCCTTCTTCTATCTTTTATTTCATTTGCTTTGTTTCTGGTGGGCGAAACCTCGAGACTATTGGATACGCTATGTCAACACGAGTTTATGAAAACATGTCGATGTGTTAGCGTTGCCTAGCGACGGGCTGCTTCTTTGTTTCGTTGTTTTCAGATCGGTAAAGGAATTTTTAAGAATGATTTAAATTTAGTAAGACGACTAAAAGGGAAATTTAGATTTTTATTATTTTATAAAAATTTAGAAGAAATGTTTGCGCACTTGTGGCTATAGAAAAAATAGTTTCCAGGTGGCAAGATGTGCTTCTACAACATTACGAAAAATTTAGGCCTTATATAATTTTATTGTTGTTTTATAAATTTATAAATGCGGGCTTTTTTGTTACTTTTTCGCCCTAGGTCGTAAAAGTAAAATTTTACTGTACTTTAGCATTTTATTATTTAAAAACATGTTCCTAATGACTTTTTTCTGCTCCTACACTATAATTTTACTTCTTAAAACTTAGTCGAGTGGACACAGCAGAGTATTTAAGATCTGATCTTTAAAAAACCAACGAGACGAACCACACGAAATCGATAAGAGAACAAGAATACTCCGAATACTACGTCTTATGAAACAGGTTGCTGCAGTAATGGCCAGTGACGTAACAAAGTTGTATAAGACGTGAGTCACACCGATTAATAAGAATGATGATTGAGTATTTCAAGAAGTTAGCTGATAAAATCTGCATTAGTTTTTTATCAAATTCAACGGTTTAAAGAAAGGACGCCGCCTGTATCTCGGAAACTATTATTGCACAGCATTGTGGAAAATTATTTTTAGAAAAAGTGGTCAAGACAAAATAGCTCAAAATTATTTTCAAGTTTCTAAAACTACCGCGAGATGGCGCAACCGCAATGGTAAATTAGAAAACCTATTTTTTCTCCAAAATTAGCTAGTATTAGGTACAATTTTAATAACATCAGCGAAAACTCTAACCAATTCTGCATCAGTTTGGATAAGGACTTTTTGTGGTATTTTCAATAATAAGGGGGGAGGGAGATGATAAATAATTCCACTTTCAAATAGTTTTAACTTCTACATCTTTTATCGAGAGTAGTTTAAGTGGGTACTTGTTTAAAAAAAAAATTTAAGCTCTTTTAAGTTTCGTCCTTTTCAGTGTCGGCTATAGAGGGCGTTGTTTAAGAAAAAATCGGTTTTTCAAGATTTTCTCTAGAAAGTTAAAAACGACGATATATTAAAAATAATCAATTAATAAATACCACGGCTACTTTTTGACCAAAATATCTGTGTATATACTGAATATATTTATCTGCGATTTTGCTGAATGTATGTTCTCGATTCCAGACTACACGCTGCAATAGATATCCTTTATCAATAGTGAGGGACAGGGTTTCTTTTCAGTTTATATTCCTAAAATTATCATTCAATATTAATGTATAAGTCACGGAGACTAATAGGTTCACTTATATTATGCTTCCAGATGTACAGGGTTATTCATTTTAAAGTAAACAGGGCTTAATTTTTGAACTTCCCTGTACTTTTTTAAAAAACGAATATAGCCATTTCGTGTATTTTTTTCCGTAGAATTCAATAATCTAATTAGAAAAACATTTAAAACAAAAACAAAAGAGTTACAACACGAGTGACGTATTTTTTAAACGGAATACCCCGTATTTTTTTATATCAATAGATACAGATTTTCACGAGGAATTCGGTGATATAGGGGTTGCTGGGTTTATTTCCTGCGGTTCTGCTGCAATTGTCTTAAAACTGCATGATGCTATAAGAATAGTTTCACCTAAAAAAACCTGGCAGCCACAGCTTATTTGTCAAAGTCAAGAATTTTAAAAATACGTTAATGACTTTTTGGAGTAGTTTTATAATGAGGTTTTCATCAGAAGAACGGCTTAAATTATATTATATGATATAATATATCTATCTCTAAACCAAGCAACAAAATTACAATAAACGGACAAAATTAAAATACAATACGAGGTAAAATATGGTGGTAATAAATACTTATAACAAAAAATTATAATATTACTAATAATTTAAATGTTCTATATGACCCCCGTTATTTTCGAAACATGATCTATAACCCCTCCTTAGCCTTTCTAAGCTCGCCGATATTATTTGAGGTTCTTGGTTAAGACGGTTAATTTCATTTACAATTTTTTATCTCATTTCTTTTGTGTTTGTGTTTCCATTTTGGTAAACGACATTCTTCAAGTGACCCCATAGAAAAGTATCCAAAATTGTAATATCTAGACTATTAGGTGGCCATCTAATAGTGACATAACGTCCAATCCACTAATTGTATCGGCGATTGAGATACTGCACAACTTGACGAACAGCATGGGGGGGCGCTCCGTCTTGTTGCCAAATTATCTTGCGATACGTTTCGAGTGACAATTCTTCTAAAAATGTCCTCAATATCGTTTTTAAAAAAAGATATCTTTCTCCAGTTAAGGATCTCATAGAATATTGGCCGACAATTCTATTGTTAACACACCACACCAGACATGAAGAGAAGACCTCCTTGGTATTTAATCTCTTTGAAATTTCCTGGGGTTTGTCCTGCCCTGCTGTACGTATTGCGTCGGTTAACATTCCGATGTAGTTAACGTAGCTTCATCCATCCAAAGAATCGTTTGAAACAGGGTAGGATGTTATCTTGTTCATGGATTAAATGAAACAAATTCAGTGTTCTCTAAACCGTCGCATAGGTTACTCTTTTTCTTGAGGCCATACCTCAAGTCTCTAACTGCCTCTAATTGACTTTATGGATACAAAGTAAAATAATTTAGAATAGCTCGATCCCGGTTTCTTTTTTCATTGTACCCTTTTTTTTAATATGTAACGATTTTGTTTCTTCGAATAAGACCTTCAGTTTTAGAATCGTTTTTACTGATATATTTCGGTGAAAATTTGCAACATATCTTCGTTGTGTTTCCCTGGCGTTTTCTCTACATTTATAATAGAGAGTTATAATTTAAGGCCGTTCTTCTGATGAAAATCTCATTATAAAACTACTTCAAAAAGTAATAAAGGTATTTTAAAAATTCTTGACTTTGACAAATAAGCACCTGTGACCTGTGGCAGCCGATTTTTTCAGGTGAAACTATTCTTATAGTATCATGCACTTTTTAGACAATTGCAGCAGAACCGCAAGAAATAAACCCAACAACCCCTATATCACCGAATTCCTAGTGAAAATATACGGGGTATTCCATATAAAAAATACGTCACTCGTGCTGTAACTTTTTTGTTTTCGTTTCAAATGTTTTTTTTTATTAAATTATTGAATTCTACGGAAAAAAATACACGAAATGGCTATATTTGTTTTTTAAAAAAGTACAGGGAAGTTCAAAAATAAAGCCCTGTTTACTTTAAATGAATAACCTTGTATATAGGTTGCGTAGTCATGCATAGTATAGGGAATAAAACTTAAGTAAATTTTAGAATCGCTTTTTCTCAGAAATGGTTAATTTAAGGGGAAAAAGTGCAAAGACAATTTTTATAAAAAATTGTATGATCTACAATATTTTTGAGCTATTTATATTGATTGATTGATTGATTGATTGATAAAGTAAATACACAAGTTGAGGTTTTGTCCGCCTCGACACTGCAGCCAACAGGGCTTGTTGTATCTCTTGTGTATTTGTTTCAGTTAAAAGGTTTGACACCTTAGACAGGTGTAGTACCCTTTTACTGTTCTTCGGGCTCCAGCCCTGGTGGTTAGTGTCCACCATGAGGTTTTGATTTGTTTCCAGTATGTAAGTAGGCACTCATATATGATGTGAGAGGCTGTCTCTTCCTCTTCGTCACATAGTCTGCAAATGGGTTTTTTCTCTATAGATGCCCATAGTGTACATATGTTTTCTTAGGGTGCAGTGTCCGGTTATTAATCCTGTCACTATCCTAATCTGGTTCCTATTTAGTTTTAGTTTCACTTGTCAGCTTGATGGTGAGTCCAGCATTGATTTACTGTGATTTTCCCTTTGGGAATGTGGTTCCAGTATGACGATGTGGTGTTTGAATCCACCGAGTCATGTAGCCAGAACCGAGGCTTTTGGTTTTCCCCAAAACAGGTTCAGGACCCACAAACATTGCTGGGACCCCCCGCCTGGCCAGGAGTCTGTTCCATTGCCCTGTATTCCCCTGTGTCCTGGCACCCAGGAAAGTGTAACTTTGTTGTAGTTAGCCAGGTTTAGGAGGCATTGCAGACAGTTCCAAACCAACCTTGATTTTATTGTTGGGATGCCAAAGCTTTTATCGTTACTATCAGAGAAGATAGTAATGTCCCTGCCCTTATTTTCTCCTCCTCAAGTTCTTCGCAGACAAAGTTCAATGGCATATTTCCGCCTGGAAAAAAAGTGGCATATTTCCCCCGGGAAGCTAAGCATTTTTAACCTGGGGGGCATACCATGTATTCCCGCGCCGGCTCCATTGTCAGTCTTGGGTCCATCGGTATACCAAACCAAATTCCGAGACTGACCAGGAGATCGCCCACTACCGCCCCAGGTAAGCTGGGTTTTGTATGGTCGTGTGTATTTATCCGTTTTGGGATTGTATCACTGCCCATCTCAAATATTGGGTTTTTGATACTGCTCGTTATTTTGGGTGTCCTAGGGCAGGCCCAGAGCACCAGTTGCCAATTTCAGCCTGTATGCCCCAACTGCCTGCCTTAATAATTATACCAAGAGGGGGAGGCTTAGTAGGGTTTCCATGCTGCAGTTGGAGTGCTTCTAATAGTCCCCTTATACAGAGAATGCTAGTCGCCGGAGTTTGGGTAACTCCAGCTCTGCTTTTCTCTGTTCTATTTTTTTGGGCCCCCAGATAGTTGAACGTAGCTTTTTATATTACAAAACTAACCGTTTCGCTAAAAAATAAAAAAAAAAAAATTTTCGCGAACTTTGACCTTGTATACCTTTTTTTGCACACTATAGGATCGATTTTTACAGTTTCAATATAATGGTATCCCTAACATTCATGTAACTTTTTAGCTTCTTGGAAATTTATGCAAGGAACCCCTATTTTTGGGGCTAACTTAAGCGGATAATTAGGTGTCGAAAAGAATTAGAGTAAAACTTTGATATTTTTCGCAAAGGACCAAAAAATGTACTGCCATTTGAACATTGTGTTGTTATTGTGAAAATAATTGTTGGTCTCTGAAATAGTTTGATTATATTGGTGTTTTGATTTGATGCTAGCTTGTCAATTTTCAAGACTTGGATTTTGAAGAAACTTTTTGTTGGGTTGCATTTTTAAAAGTTCAGCTTTGCTACAAGATTTAGAAAACCACGGTCTGTGATTTAAAGGGTAGATGGTTTCCTTAGTCAGTTGATTTTGCTGGTGCATGGTGGCATGCATTCAGTGATCTCAGAATGTGTAAAGTATGACAATGACCAAGCCGATGGTAGATTTAAAATTTAATCTTTGTTTTCTTATTATCGGGCAAACTAAGGATGCGGCTTTTTGTTTCTTTTTATTATTGGGTACATTTTCTATTATTTCTTCTCTTAAAAGGGTTCTCTGGTTTGACGATCTGATTTTTATGCATTTTTTGATTTTTTTGTGGGGACCAATAAAGAGTTGGAACTTTAAAGTTTTTATCTTTTGTTTATAAGTGTTTTAAGAGTGTACATATCAATTTTTGGCAAAAAATATTTATTAGAACCAAAGTTATAACGCTCTGGAGATACCTGCCTCGAAAAAATGGAGCCTTACTCCCTCCACGAAATTAGCTGATTGGCTTATCTGAAACAAAAAAAAAATCGGCGGCGTTTTAATCTTTAAGCTTAAATACCTAAAATGAACTATTATGAAAGGAAAATTTGGAAAATTGGATTTCTGGCAGACTTCGGAACAAAAAGTTTTAAATTTCATATATTTTTTGTCAACTTTTTGTTTAAAAAAAATATATATATTTTAATTTTTGGGGCGATAATAGATCATTCCGTGCGTCTATATGTACTGAGTTAACTCTATAAATTTAAAGTAAATCGGTCAAGCCGTTCTCGAGATATCATGGAGGAAAGTTTGAAAAACATAGTTTTGAGAAAAACGCGTTTGATGTTTCAAGTACAATTAAAAAATAAAAATCCTAACTTACCATTAATCTGCGATACCAAGACTAAAACAAATTTAACAACTTAAATAACTACACCAATTTTTTCCTTAACTTGTATAAAATTATCTCTACTTGTATAAGCATACATTTGTATAGAAGGGTCTCAGGTATCAAGCCGACAGAACTCTCAGCGTTCTGAACACCTGCCTCTTCTAAGTGCTGTATCCTTATAATGGCTTCGAATTTTTAAAAAACACTTTACCACCATATTGTAGACATATTAAGGAAACAATTTATGCAAAAAAAAAAAAATCAATTTTTTTGAACCTATCAAACCAGAGAACCCGCTTAATATTTAGGTAAAGTCTGTCTCAAAGCATACCGTGTTAGCTCTTGCCTTCATTTAGGGATTATACCTGCCGACAGCAATAAAACTGCGGATCGGTAGGTATTAAAAGACAGAACATTAGGGACGGACTTTAATAATATAAAGATTTATAATTTAGTGTTTATTTAGGTAAGTATAATCTTAAAATTACATTAAGAAATTAAATATTTACAAAGTTTTAATAAATTTATAACTGCATTATCTATACATAATTACATTTTTAATCTAAATATCTAAATCTAATTCTGTTTCACTATCAGAGTCATCATTGAGATTAATTACAATAGAATTTATGTTGTTTTGGATAGAAATGTAAGAGTCCTCAATTTTTATAATGTGCTGTAGTGAATTTTTCCAGCTCTCAACTGGTATGTTAGTAATTACATTTTTTATCAAATTTATAACACTGGGACTTAAAGTAGGTGTTACATTTTCTTCTCTAATCTTTGATTTTACTTGGTTCTACAAATGCTCTATGGGGTTAAACATACAGTGATACGAAGGAAGCCGTAAGACAATATGCCCAGCCTGTTCAGTCAAATTATCACATACATATTGTTTTTTAATTGCATATGAATTTAGGACTTTCAAGGGTTGCGTTTTTTTTGTAACTGAATTCAAAATAAATATTTTTTAACAAACATTCCTGGATTTTAGTTTTTCAACTTGATAAAGCTGGTGCTTTGTGTAGCAGACGGCCATGACAATAACACTGTTGTTTGGAATATTTTTTAAAAGATAATTTTGAAACCAGTTTTCAAAAAGTTCTGCACTTGTATCCTCATGATAATCCAAGCTAGAATCCTTAATATTCTTTGCAGACAACAGCAAGCAGTTTGGGACAAATCCGTCTTCTGAACCAGCGTGTATTATGGTAATGCGTTTTCCTTTATTTGAAGGTGCTTTCGTCTGACAGTTTTGACTGGAATCAACCCATCCTTTGGATACTGTGTCGTGTGTATCGAACCATGTTTCATCAAGGTAAATTATGGATCTGTTTTCTAACCTATATCTTTTAATTTCTTGAAGGTAATTAAATCTCCAAGTGCATAATCTGTGCGATTCCATTACTACTTGTCTTTTGTCTATTTGCGGTATTTAAATCCCATTTTACAAACAACTCTATGGAGGGTGGCACGGCTAATATTTATATTTATTTTGTCTTCGTCTAGCTTCTTTTTCAGTTTATCCAAGGTAGGGAATAACTCCGCTTTCATAAAGACAATATATTTTCCTTCTTATTAGGTCCTGATCACGATCACTATTGTCTATACGGTAAGATTGAAAATCACTACGTTTTTTTCTTTTGTTCAATTCTTCACTAATAATAATATCCCTTATCGATGATATTGGAGTTTTTTGTAAGTAGACCGGTTTCTTTTAAAGCTTCTTGTTTAATTAGACCCCCACTGATTAAAGTTTCATACACATTTTTCACAACCTGTTTTGCATCTAACGACAAATGTTTTCGACGCGACATAGTTATATTCTCGTAAAACAACTTTTCGAAACGCACAGTAAAAACGGTTATTTAACACTGCCACTAAAATATTAGCCAAAATATTTATATGCCTAATGGTTAATACCCAAGAAATACCTGGCCCTCCCCTGCCCTTATGAACAAATGGGTGTACCCAATAACAATAGGTAATAAAATCGTTAAAGGTTTATTGGGGTATGATCCGTCAAAAGTCATAACGATATACTTTGAGACAGACTATACCTACACGTTCTGACATTAATATTTATCTTGGAAAATCGCGTGTGTAACGCTACTGCCTTCGTCCGTAAACCTCAAACGTGAATGGGGAAAAAGAGGAACAAAACAGGCACGACAATACTCTTAGGTACCATTCAATCACGATATGGGTTCCATTGTTTACGAAATGAAAAATGTCGAATCACCTGTGCGCTTGGAAAATAATTAATTTAACAATCGATGGGAGTAAACGGTTCGAAAAGATCGAGATTGGATTCGACTTCCTCGTGACCGCTGATTAGAGATTTAGAAAAAAAGGTTTTCTGAAGGAGTGTTCGTTCATTAAATTCGTGATTCTAGTCGCCGCAAATAAGCGATGGTAAATGATTTTTCAAATCCATAGATAACTCTTTTTATTTAACAGGTTCGCTTTAAAGCTTTGTGTTTGATTGCTCATTTTTATCTAGGGACACGGTAGTGCGTCAGTACAAGTTCCAGCCTGACGCACGCAGTGTGTATATTACACGAAACGTTTCAGCGTGTATTCCTCCTATCATATGTTCGTTATCGTTCTACATAACGGTATGAGATTTGCAGCGAGGGTGAGATGATTAAAATCAATTCATTAAAATCACGATTAAAATTATGATTTTAATCAGTATAATTTTTTTTTAAATCATGAATAATTAAAAAAAATATTAAAATATTAACACCTAAAATGTACTTGTTCATACAAAAAATAAAACCCAGACGCATTTTTTGTGGTGTTATTTATTATTTTTTATAATAATAATAGAAAAGAAAAGCTGGTCATTACAAAATTAAAACTAAAAAAACATTTTAAATACAAAAAAAAACTTATTGTTAATTTAAACAAAACAAAAATAATAAAAACCTAAGTGTTATAATGCTGAAATAGAAATACTAGTTCAGCGACTTTGTCAATGCCAAGTCTGTTTTTTTATATCTGATAAGTAGAAAACATCATTTCCCTTTCGATATCAGCAGACGATGCACAGACACACAAAACAGAAATCACTATATGGAGCACTTGCTTAATTTCTGAAACCTTTTCTTGAGATCTTCACCACTGTACTGCTGTTACATTGGTAATTATTTCCCCTGAAAACAGAGTTTTGTGAAAAGGGTCCGACTTAGCTTCCAATTTAATTGATAATGGTAATAATCCTGTATCTGCAAAATATTTGAAAACAATGTGTAAAGCATCTCTCTTTCTTCAGCTAGTAATGGATATTCTCCTTTGTTTATTATAGGATCCAAAATATACGCCAAACAGTGAAAGGGGGTTAGAGCTTGAATATATATGTTCTTAAAAAATTAATATTGACCCAAGCTTCTTTCTTCTTCAAATTCAAAACTGTCAAAAATAGCCAGTAACTTTTTCCATATGTAAACTGCTTGAGATAAAAATGCACCTTTTTGTGGTATTGCATCCAGTGCTATAGAAATTGGTTTTAGCAACTGTAGAAAATCTTCAGCCATTTTTTTAATACAGATATCTGAAACTTTTTCAAAAATCCTTGAATCAATTTGATCTTTATACTCTTCACATATTTATAACACTTTTGGCCATTCATTTACATAGATCTCAAGACAATCTGAAAGTGTATTTCATTGAACATCCTGAGGTAAGACCAATTTTTTGCCCCCTTTTTCTTTATACCAAGCATTTGTCAAATGGGTATTTCTTAAGTATTTCACAATATAAACTATATGTTCTTTTATTAGCGATGCTTCTAAATTTTTGGAGAGCAAACTAAGTAAGTGTGCCGAACAACCATATGTAATTATAGGGCTCGATATAGGGTAACTGGACGACTCGGTAATTTTTTTCTTCATACTGACCATGTTGCTCGCATTATCTGTAACAATACTGGTAGCTTTACAACTATATTCATTTTTGCACCTATTTATTAAGCTAATAGCCAATTCGATAAGATAGTCAGCTGTATTGGGATGACCAGATGTATATATGCTTTCTAGAAGAGCATTGTTTTCATCCTCTGCAGTCAAAACACAGATTGTCGGCTTATTATGTACATTGGACTATCCATCTATGGACATACAAAAAGATTGTCCAGATAACTTGTTAAAACTATTAGATTTTTCTATTATTTCAAATTTTTCATTCAAGAGCGTTGATGAGAACTGAAATCTAGATGCTGGAAGGTAACTAGGTCTTAGCATCTCTATGGCCTTTCAAACCTACTTATAGCTCTAAAACTGCAATTTGTTGCATAAACGGCTTTGGCTATTTGTCTGTCCAATTCTTTTTTCTTATCTTGTCCAGTTCGCACAACAAAAATCCTTATGACCGCTACTTCCACTATTTTCACGTCCACCTACACTTAACAAAACAAAATATAAGCAGTTAGAAATATTAAAAAATAATATTTTTAAAAGCTGGTAATTTTTTTAAATAAAAAAATATTTTTATATCATCGATTTTAGATTTTTTTTAATCATGATGTTTATCAACCCTGCTCAAGATACCATATATTAGTGGGTCTAAGTAATAAAGATTTCCTAGATAAATTTATTCATACTGAAAAAAATACCTTTTAAATCTAGAAGTGGTCTGAAGAACGCAGTGTACATAGTACTCGAAACGTTTTAACGTGTTTTTCTCCCTGTTTTAATTTCGTTATTGTTCCTCATGAATTTATGATATTTAATATACAAATTTACATAAGTATTCTAATTACCTGTGAAAATATCGAGATATCAAGTGGTCTCTGAGATATTTGGTTTTGAAAATCGCCCATTTTACTACTGACTGACTGACTCACTCATTGACTCGTCAAAATTATGGAGCACTTCCCGAAGGGGTAGAAACTTGAAATTTGGTATGCAAGTAGGTTTTAGGTCACAAGTCAAGAAAAAAATTCTGAAATCCCTTTTTTAAAAAGGAAAAAAGGGGGTAACATTATTTGGGGGTTTTAAAATTTTTGAAAATTTTCCAAGCAAAAATTATTTAAAAAATTTAAAAAACCCTTTATTTAAATTTAAAAAGGGAGATTCAAAAAAGTTTTTCATTGATTTAAAATTTTCAAAAAACATTGATAAAATAAAATTTTAAAATCGGCTAATCCAAAATAAAATTTTCACACAAATTTTTTTAAATAAATTAGGGGTTTTTTTTTTAAACCCAAATTTTTTTAAATTCCTAAACTAAATTTAGATAATTAATTTAAAATGAAATTTAATCCAGGGGATTTAAAAACATTTTTACAAGTAAATTTTGGAAATGGGTTTTTTTTTTTGAAACAAAAATTTTTTAAAAATTTTTTAAACAAAAATTAATTCGTTTTTTTTAAATTTTTTTAAATTTATTTTATAAAAAATTTAAATTTCTAAAAAAAATTTTTACCCTTCAACTAACCCCGGCAATAAAAAGAAAAATTTCCCCCCTTTAAATTTAATTTGTTTAAAATTTTTTAAAAAATTAAAAAAATTAAATTTCAAAACGTTTAAATAAAAAGGGGGTTAAAAAATTTTAAAAATTTAAATTTTTTTTAAAATTCCCCCCCTTTTTTCTTTTTTTAAAAAAAAAAAATTGGGTTTTATTTGAAAACTTTTTAAAGTTTAAAATTTTTTTTACCCTTTTTTTTTTTTTTTCTTTTTTTCCCCCCCTTTTTTTTCACTTTTTTAACTTTTTTTTTAAAAAAAAAAATTTTTTTTTAAAACACAATACTAAAGTTTTTGAAGATATCAACTCTACTCCAGAAACTATATGAACCCACGGAATTCGGTTTTTGGTTACAGTATATAAAGCTCCAAAAAAAGTTATGTGCATAGATAAGTTACGTTACTTATCCTTTGCAAAACTTAAACTCGAAATAAAAAACGTGTGCAATTAGCTTGTCTTCCTCCAACCTCGGCTTTTGCTCAACAACATTTTTATCGGGTATATTATCAGGTTCAAGTGTGGCTTGGTAATCAACTAAACCCAGAAGAATGGGGTTGAAAGCTAATTGATTATGCATTGGAACCAATCCACACTACTTTCACCTGCACCAGAGAAGCTCCCTCAACTGCAAAAAGGGGTGTAATTTGAAATTGCGGCTGCAATTAAAGAAGATCCTTAAATCAACGACTAAACAACTGATGTGTCGCCGTTTCAACAATATACAGGAAGAAGAAGCAGAAAAAAAAAGAAGAAAAGATAAAGAAGAAAAAGATATTGAATGAGAGGACCTTTTATTCTACAGGATTTAA
This sequence comes from Listronotus oregonensis, assembly GCA_019359885.1. Classification (NCBI taxonomy): domain Eukaryota; kingdom Metazoa; phylum Arthropoda; class Insecta; order Coleoptera; family Curculionidae; genus Listronotus; species Listronotus oregonensis. Next base: position 13,094 of record JAHBCN010007081.1, on the reverse strand, counting down.
TAAAATAGACCGTGGAGTGTATCTACTGGGGAAACCACGTTGAAAAAACGCGTTAAATACACTACCTCACAGATGGCGTAGAAACGTGTGCATAGTATAGGGAATAAAACTTTAGTAAATTTTACCATCGCTTTTTCTTAGAAATGGTGAATTCCAGGGGAAAAAGTGTAGGAAGAATTTTTGTAGACAATTGCATGATCCACAATTTTTGTTTGGACAATTTTCTTCATATAACTAACCGTTTCGCTAAAAAATCCAAAAAACTTATTTTCGCGAACTTTGACCTGGTATAAAATTTTTTGCACACATGGGATCGATGGGAACTTTTCACAATTTTATTATAATGGTATCCCTAACGTTTTGTAAATTTTCAGCTTCTTGGGAATTTATGCCGTCTATTTTGTTGTTTATTTTGACCGGATAATGTGTATGTACTTTATTTAGAATAAAATTTTGAACAGACCTTGGTCTAATTTTACATCTTAGTACTTTAAGAGGTCGAGTTTTTTGAATAGGAACTTGGCCCTTATTGACTGACTTAAGTGGTTTTGATGAAATGGAACTTTTCTATTAACATTGAAATGATTTTAATCAGTCATTGATTTATTATCATCAAAAGTCATCAATTAGGTTTCCTTTACAACTATTTGTCGTTTGTCGCGGTATTTTTGTTATCTTTCTTCCTTCTTTAAATCACAGATAAAGGTATGTTGACTTTTTAAGCCTCGGAAGTCTCCAAATCTTCAAAGAGATCAACAAGATAATGAATACTTTAATTAGTCTGTTCTGCGTACCTTTACTATCACTGTAACACTTCCTGCTCGCCAAAACAAATGCGCCTTTCAGTACCTTCCACAGATAACTTTTCGGCTCTAATCCCTAAACCTTTAGTCCGACATAACCACACTTATCTAACGGCTTGTCCGGACAACTTCCCCAAAACCGACGACTGCACAATCGTTGTAGGCGTGTCTTTTTCTGTTTCGTCTTCGTTTGTTTTGCTCCGTGACGTATACATCATCAGTCCGCGCTAGTCTACCGTCAAACGAAGTAGGCTGGTGTCCGCGTGCTCGTTTACGTCACTTACCACCGTTTCGTGTTTGTTTTTGTTGGTTTGGCGCGAATTTCGAACACATTTTTGGATTTTAATTTGCTTTGCTGTGGAGGTGATCGAATTATGAAATGTACGTATAAATTTGCAGATTTTTTTGACTAATTGTTGTTGAGTGATATTTAAATTCTTTTTATATATTAGGAATAATAAACAGTTTAAAAGAAATATATTTTTTTTAAATTAAAAATACATAAAATAAAATTTTACATAATTGTTTCGAAAAAAAATATTAAATTAAAAAGTTTGCTTTATGTAGAATTTAAATCCACTAATGACTAAAACTATACAGGGCGATTAAAAAAAGTCTAGAAAATATAGGAAATTATCGCCTCTGTTTTGGGGCGTTCCGAGTAAAAATGTGTAGTTTTAGAATTTTGTCTTAACTTGTGTTCTAAAACCTACCTACATGCATCATTTTAAGTTACAATGGACGATTTTCAAAATCAAATATCTCGGTAACCATTTAACATAACTTTCTATATGAAGTTACATACCAATTTACATAAAACGATAACAAAGTTATGATAGGGGAAAAACGCTTAAACGTTTCGTGTAATATACATACTGCGTGCGTCAGTTCGAAACTTGCCGTAGCGCACTACTGTGCGCCTGATTCTGTATAAATATGCTTTAATGCTAGAAACATTAATTTTTTTATAAAGAAAAGGGAAAAATTTTATTTTTTAAAGCAATTTTGCTTATCTTGGTAATTGTTTGGGGTGCTTTTGTTTTAACATTTTAGGGTTTCTAGATTACGAAAAACATGGTTTCTCATTTTCGTCTGTCGGCCAGTGTCTTCTTGCAGCATAATTCGTAAACAGAATAAAATAATAATTTTAAGTTTGGTATTTATGTGGTAGATTTTTGTGCATAGGCCCACTGCATAATTTTATTGTATAAAAAACCACTATCTTATTCCTCAGCTTAATAATCAATCACTGTTTCAAATAGAGCCAAAAAAAAATCTGGTGCTGTCAAACCAAGGGAACCTAGAGACCATGCAGCTGTTAAGGCATATTTTCTAAGAACAAATAATTTTCAGAAATACGAGTTCCGCAACCGCAACTTTTTTTGCAAATTTTCTTTATCAAAGTGTGTACATATACAGTGACCGCCAGAAAGTATGCGCATATAGATTTTTTTTTATTATGACGTTTAGAAAAAAGTCGATTCCGCAGATCAACTCTGCATCACCTTAGAAACAATTGAACGATCCCGATTGTCATTTGTTATTTGGCGGTAAATTTAAATTTTGTTAGGTCGGTTGACCGAAAGTCCCCTTATTTGTCAAAACATCGAAAATTTTTATAAGGATAAGTTGTTCAAAATTTAATTCTCTGGCTATGTGTAAAATTTTGAGCCATTTGGATAAAAACAAAAATTTGGACATTTTTTTCCATAAAATTGTTTGAAATTTTTTTTCCATTAAGAAACAGGTTTTCCAGACCTAAACTAATGTTTCGGCACAATTTGTTTTTACTTTAGTAAGTTAGTCCTTTTTTCCGAAGAAAATTTTAAAAAATGGTATTTTCCGGAAACCCGAATTGTCGCATAGGCATTTTTTAAATACCGTAACTCGCAATTTAAATAATAATTTTTTATTTTAAAATGGTAAAAATTAATATTTGAAAAATTCCGAGTTACGGTATTTAAAAAATGCCTATGCAACAACTCGGGTTTCCAAAAAATACCATTTTTTTTAAATTTCCTTCGAAAAAAAGGACTAACTTACTAAAGTAAAAAAAATTGTGCCAAAACATAAGTTTACGTCTCGAAAATTTGTTTCTAAATGGTAAAGAAAAATTTTTCAAACAAAAATATTTGATATACTGTAGTTTGCGTGCCCAATTGAAACCTGTAAGGCTCCCTGTTAATAGTAACTATATTGTCAACATGGTTTTGTTTCTAGGATATGAGCTTTTGTTTCATAGCCTACTACGGTTAAACGTAATAATAATTTGATAAAAAAATTTAATTTGCCATCTTTTTAGACTGAAGTATATAGGGTATATCATTTTAAAAAATGAGGTTAGATTCGATAAATTTTTTACCTGATTCCGTATACTTATTTTGAAAACGGCAATTATTCAACAGTCATTATAAAGAAACTTGTATAAAACATTTTTCTGTATCTCCTTTAACTAAGAAAATATGGGGACATTTTGAAATTGACACTTTTTCGATTTTGTCCCGTATCTCCTAAGCGAACAAAAATTTTTAAAATTTGATTTTAACATTTTACTTTATAGCTCTAACAACGGAGATACCCTACAAAAGTGTCGAAAATGGGACACTCTGTATACCATACGATAGCGCCATAGTCTGATGACTGTAAGCCGCCAGGTTTTACCAAACATCCTTTAGCCGGTAGGGTAATAAATACGAGGCTGCCTTAGCCGATTTTTGGGAAAACGGTGTACCACTATTGTCCCTTCATATTTTGAGTTGCCCACTCCAAACGTTAATCCCGCAGTTTGTTCAATAAAAAGAAGGCAGACAAGGCTATTATAGGCGCCAATTTCTGGTTGACATTTAAACCTTCCTCGTGGTCATTAATAAATATACAGGGTATTTCCTTAATATTGCGAAGAACTTTACAGGCGGACTTCTTGAATAAAAATATTTACAAAAGTCCCTATAAACATATGTCCTAAATTTCTTAACTAAAGGGAAGAAAACTAAAAAAAAAACATTTTATTTATTAAATGTGGCTAAACATCGACGCATGCCATTTGGGATAGATGTTTATATTTTTTAAGGCTCTCTTACAACAATATTTGTTATCATCTGCTACTCTGGGCAATGGTTGCAATCTGCCACCTTCAATGGTTTTTCCATTGTATTTTATATTGCTTATTTGTATTGGGGACTTTGTATTACAGATATGTACTTATTTTTTTACTTGAAAACAGCACAATTTAGGAACAAATTTCACAGGACCAAAAAGTTTTAAACTAAGTAAGGCCTTCACAAACCATTTCCTAAATTTCAAATTTCCAATTCCAGAAAAAGATGCAGTGAAAAAAATATTAAGGGTTATAGATGGACAGTCCACGAAGGCTGAGGCCTAAGTACTAACGTACCGTGGGTGTCTTAAGTGTGGTGAGAGGGAGTTTGTTCACACGAGACTTAAATATTTGGAAATTGGGTGGAGAAGAAAAAAATTCTGCGGGCAGCAGATTCCAGTCTTGACACTCCAGGGATGAAGGAACGAAGAAAGCGGGGGGCCTTTCTAACTGAACTGTAAAAGGATGTATAAAAGTTGCACTACGTGTTGCTCTGCTGGGAGCTGCCAGAAAAGGAATTATACTGGCCAACTCCTCTGAGCAGAAGCCGTGAAAATGCCTATAGAAGAGCGACAGATCCCCTATAGCTCAGCAGTGGGCAAGAAGGGGAAGCCCTTCTATAAGGGTGGGATCATTAATAAGACGAACGGCTCTTCTTTGAATGGAGTCCAGAATGCTAACTGTTGTAGGAGACGCCATTCCCCAGACATGAGAACAATATTCTAAAGAGGGTCTGATTTGAGTATACAGATTGGAAAAAGATAAATACTTTCTGGCTCGAAAGAGGGATCTAAGCTTTTTTGTAACTGCCGAGGCTATGGATGTAATGTGCTTATGCCAGTTGAGGCTAATCTCAAAAGTAATGCCGACAATATTAAACGACTCTTTGTTCTGCAGAACTTGGCCGCTCATATGTAACGGATGGGCATTGGCAGACTTTTTCCGCGACAGCGAACATGACTGTGTTTTTGAAGCATTAAAATGAACAAGATTTTTTGCGCCCCAATCCAACATAAGTTTAAGGTCTTGTAAAAGAGATAACTGCATTGACCTGCGCTTGTTTTCCAAATCAGAATTACATGGTGGCTTAAGAAATTGAATACTACAGTGGAGGGTACTATCGTCAGCAAATCTATGAATTGGATTGATTGTGGAAGTGAGAAGATCGTTAATGTGTAGAAAAAACAGCGTGGGTGCCAGAACTGAGCCCTGGGGAACCCCAGCAATAATTTGGTAAAAGCTGGAAGAATGACCATCTACAAAAACTGATATACGACGATTAGAAAGAAAACTGGAGAGCCAAGAGCAAAGCTTAAGTGGAAGACCGTAAGAGGGAAGTTTGTTAAGAAGCCCGTCATGTCAGAACTGATCGAAAGCTTTGGATATGTCAAGAGCAACGATCTGGGATTCACCAAGAAATTCAAGGGTCTTGTTCCAGTTGTGTAAGACAAAGGAAAGAAGATCAGCTGTGGATCTTCTGTGACAGAATCCATACTGTCTATCATGTAAGATCTTGTGTTTTTCCAGATACTTTAAGATTCGGGAATTGATAAATTTTTCAATTACTTTGCAAATAACAGAGAGAAGAGATTTAAGACATTTATAGAATAAAATAACATTTACCGCCCTGTAGTTCATAAAAAGTTTGGGACATATACTTAGAGGAACTTTGTTTATTGAATGAATTTGAATATTTTCATCCAAGAAATTTGTCTGTAAAATTTTTCGCAATATTAAAGAAACAGAACCCTGTATATGTATATTATTTGTATAGACCTAATTGAGTTTTAAAACGGTGGAACTACTAATTTAGGACATACATATTTCTGTTTTTCGGCAAATAGATACTAATAATAAGTTGAATATAATAAAAATAGTATAGGTTTTAATATTCATTTTTTTTTTGATATTATGTTGCTTTTAAATTAATATTATAAACATTTTGTTTTAATTTTGAAATTTTATCGTTTTTATACAAAAGTTTTCTGTGATTTTCAAATATGTGTATGTCATTTATAATATATATATATATATATATATATATATATATATAATATATATTATATATATATATATATATATATATATATATATATATATATATATAATAGGTATTCTATATATATATAATATATATATATATATATATATATGTATATGACTATTCAGTACATGTATTGCCGGCAAACAGCGTAAAAACCCTATTTGATTAACATGATCTAACCATTCAGGCATTCCCTGTAATACCTAGGCAAACAATGAATAAAAAATTATGTTTTTCTAAACCCGATTTAGACATTACAGGAAATGACCGTGAAACACCGTAATTATAAGGCTATTACGCTGTTTGCCGGCACTTCATGTACTGGCTAATCATTTCAGGAAATGACGGATTTGAGTGTTTGACGCGGACATATACACTAATATTTAAACATATTCATAAAATTTGTAGTAACTCCAAAAAATAAACGTAAATTTAAATAATGAATTTTAACCAAAGTTGTTTGAGTGTTCATCTTAATAAAATTTTAAACCGAACAAAATGTTGAAATTTTATGACTCATAATTTTTATGTCCTCATAAGGTTAATAAAACGGTAAAAGTTATTTAACCAGGTAATAAGTATAAATATTTTAATACTATGCCAAGGGCAACTTAAAACAAAAACCAATTTGAAAGAAAGTAATCTTATATTGTTTAGAAGGATAGAGATACTATAATAAATCGGTTTTTGGGGGTTTTTTAAATCGCAGCAAAAAAAGTGAAGGACGATAGCAAAAAATAAGTTAAAAAAAATTTAAAATTTTTTTTATCTGTAACTGTGCAGGATGTGGTATTGATGAATGGCGTGAATGTAAAAATTAATGATAGATGAAATAAGAAAGAGCTTAAATAATCAGTATAATAATGAAATCGGTTAAAAGTGAGCCTTATATGTAAAATGCGAACGTAAAATTTGGGAATAAATTCATTTAAAATTCAAGGGGGGTACGTTTAACTAAAAAAAACCCTCGGACAGTCGTTTTTTGTTTTTAGCTGTCTTTTTTTTAATATAAATTTATGTATACGGGGTGGCCCAAAAATAAGTTACGGTCATTAACTTAATTTTTTTAAAAAACACCTATTTTTATTTTAGTTTAGGTTCAAATTAAATTCGTACATTTCTTTATCACCCCCTAATAAACTCGACCGTTGACGATTAAACAAAAAAAGGTTTTTTTGGAAGATTTTTTTTATATCAACAAACCTATCAGTTATTGTTTGCTTATTTACATTTTGGTTAGTGTTTTTGATTGTTAACGTCCAATTTGTTTACGTCAAATAATTTTGTGTAAATTTTAGTGTGATTTAGATCCCTAAGCAAAGATTACTTGTGTTAATTTATAAAAAGATAAATTTAAAATTTAAAAAAAGGGTAATCTAGGAGCGAGAGCGAAAAAAATTTTAAATGATTGGTTATGGAAACAGGATGCGCACTCAGATGGAAGTGGAAAATAATGCCAAGTATCCTGATGGGCCCCGTTTATCTCAAAGTACTGTTAAAATAAAAAAGAAATATCGGGTTGGGGTATGTCGGGAAATTATACAAAAGGTCGGTCAAGTATATCAAAAGAAAGCAGCTAAATGTTTTTGGCAGTTAAGAAGATTGCCATAAAGCACTCCAATATTGGTTAGAAAATCAGATGTCCCAGACATCCGTCTTTAAATTTTTAGGTATAAATAAATGGCACCCTTGCAAAGTCAATTGGTTCATAACAAATGAAGATGCCCCCAGATAGGCGTTTAGAATTTTGTGAGAGACTTATGGACTTGTGCCATGATAATCCACAGTTTTAAAAAAAATTGTATTTTCTGATGAGGCAACTTTTTGTCTTCAGGTAGTGTAAACCGGCAAACGGGAATTTTAAAAAACCCACGGGATGATGGAGTGCCACACCCAAGTCCCTCAAAAAGTAAATTTTTTTGGGGTGATTGAAAACAGGGTTTATGGCCCTTTTTTTTGAAGGAAACTTGAATGGTGAAAATATTTGATTTTTTAGAAAATGATTTGGTTCCATGTTCCACTTTTACCCCGACCCAAAAACGGATTCCGATAATTCCTTTATCAGCAAGATGGAGCTCCAGCCCATTACACTCGCCCCTGCGCCAGTACCTGGATCCTTTTTCCCCTGGACGTTGGATTGGTCGGGGGTTTTCAATTGAAGGGCCCCCGGCCCCGGGATTTCCCCTTTTGATTTTTTTTTTTATTTAAGTCCAAAGTTTATTTTTCCCCAAACAACATCGAAGAAAAAAAATTAGAATAACGGACGAAATAAGTTGATGAACCTTCTGTTATCGATAACGTTTTCAAAATTTCAGCATCGACTGGATTTTCCAAGAGGTTCGTGGCGGCCTTTTCAACACTTAATAAATTAATTAAAATATTTTTATGTACTCTTTTTTATGGGAAAAAAATCTTCCAAAAATACCCTTTTTTTGTGTTCAATCTAAAGGGGCGAGTTTAGGTATAGGGGATGATACATGAAATGTACTTAGAATTTGATGTAGCCTAAATCTAAAATAAAAAATAGGTGTTTTTCTTTAAAAAAAATTAAATTAATGCCGTAACTTATTTTTGGGGCCACCCCGTATACATAAATTTTTATTAAAAAAAACCCAATAAAAACAAAAATCAACGTGTCCGAGCGTTTTTTGAAACGTACCCTTGAATTTTAAATTAAAATTTATTCCCCTTTACGTTCCCCTGTAAAATAAAATTAAGGCGTTGAACTATTAGTTTTAAGATATTGTCCAAAAGTTTCGAAAAAAATATTTTTTTCAGATGGTATACGCAGGTGAAAAATACAGAAATTCTGCAATCTCGTCAATCTTTTGACGGCAATTATTTTAAAATTACTTAATATACTGTTTATTTGAATTCTGATGGCACAAGTCTGCCATGATAAAGATGCCATTGTCTTCTGCGCGTTAAGAGCCTCTCGTTGATTGTTTCTAACGTAGCATAAGACAATATCGCGTTTTTCTTTGTTTGGACCATTTTGACCGACATTGACTGATAACCTAATTGTTTAATTTCTGACAACTATCAACAAGAGTATGTCAAAACAAAAATTTACCTAGACAGACTCACAGATAATTAATTTTTTATTTAAAGAGTGCCACAATTTTTTTGAAATTTTTGAGACGGAATATCTTGAAAACTAGTCGTTCAACTGCTTCAATTTTTTTTCGAGCCTATTAAAGAAATTTTCAAACTTTAAAAAAATATATAGGCAAAAACTAGTCATCATATTTAAAAAATTAACGACTTTGCGATTATTCGTTGGGTTTGTTGACACCAAGAAAAAAAAGTTTTCGGGTCAAATATTTGTATATTACATACCGAGAGTGGTAAGAAGCCCATTACACACGATTTCGAAAATTACGGTACGAGCGTGAGCGGTACGAAATTAAAAGGTGTGTAAGGGTTTTACCATTTTGAGTTGTGTACTATACTTTTTCTACAAAATTTATGTTTATTTTTTTTATAAATAAAAGCAGAAAAAGGGGTAAACTTTAAGTAACAATACAAATAATAATACAAACATTTGCGTTGTAAAGGGGAAAAGTTTTTGTTTACCCCCAGCTTTACGTAAAATCTAAAAAATTTTTTCAAGTTTGGGGGGCTCCCAATCAAAAGGAACTGTTAGTAATATATATATTTCGTAACTGCCCTTACCACAGTTTGGTTTTCTACAGTATAGTTTTTAAAAATTTTAGAGTTTTACTGATAAAGTAGAGGTGTGTAATTAGGTTCTTACTAATATAGGAGAAAAAATTTTTAGCTATCCCTTTTAAAAAAATTTTTTTAGTCTGAAAATTCAAAAAAAAAAAAAAGGGCCCAAAACCCGGGGGGTTCACTTGTAATGAAATTAATTTTTAAAAAATTTTTAAATCCCCGTCATGACACGGTTTTAATGACTAAAAAAAATTTTTCCCTTTCCCGGGTTTTTAACCGGAAGTAAAAATTTTAAATCCCCCCTGTATTTTTTTTCTACCCGATCCGCCTCAAAATTCTCTTGTACTTTTTGTTTTTCCCCAAAATCGCCCCCCAAAATTTTAGAAAAATTTTGGGGACAATTAAAAATTATTAGCATGAAAAAAGGGGTTGAGATGTGAAGAATAAGGTATAAAAATATTTTTTTTTTGTTAATTTTTATCTAATTAATAAGATTGGGGAAAAAATTTAAATTTTTTTAAAATTTGAAATGTTTTTTTTTTAAAGCTTAATATCCCAACACCCAAAATTTTAATTTTTATTTTAAGTTTAGATAAAAATAACTATTTCATATAATTTATCAAAATTTAGTATGAAGAACTAATTTTTTTTTAAAAAAAGAAAAATTTTTAAAAATACATTTTTTCCCAAAAACGTGATTTAATATCAATAACATGTCAAGTAGGCTTTATAACATCTTAATATTGGTTTTAAAACATTAAACAATTCCAGGAAAAGGGATACAAAAAGGGTTTTAAACTTTTTGTTTGATGTTACAAAGCCTTTTGGGCGGTTATTGATACTACCAATCTATTTAAAAACAATGTAGATATGTATAATTTTGTTTTTTAAAAAAAAATCATTTTTTATATAGTTTTAATAAATTATATAAAAGGGTTAATGTTTGATCTAAAGATAAATAAAATTGGGTTTTCTTTTAGGATTTTGAGATTTGGAAAAAAATGAATTTCAAAAATTTTTAAAAAAAATTAACTCCGTTCCTAATTTTATTAATTAGATAAAAAAAAAAATCATAAATTTTTTAACTTTTTTTTATCTCAATCTTTTATATGCAAATTATTTGAAAAATTAAACATCATGCCCACAAAATTTTAAAAAAAATTTTGGCCCTTTAAAATGTGAAAGTGTTATTTTGGGGAAAAAAAAAATTTTTTGGAAATAAAGGGGGTTAAAATTTTTAAAGGGGGTTCTATTCTTTTTTAAACAAAAAATTTTTCCCGGGGTTTAAAACCCGGGAAGTAAAAAAATTTGATGTTTTTAACTAGTCATTAGAAGCGTGTCCTTATGATAGGTGCATGACACAAATTTCAAAAATCAATTCTAATAAATAAAAAAAAGTAATGGGCTGTTACATGTCCGCTGTGTCACCTGGTATACTCCCCACACACACCTGGTATGTGCGACACTAGCCTCTTCTGGCTTTTAAATTTTTCAGCCTGTACGTCCAAAGGTCTACCTACCTGCCCTCGGCCAATAAAAGGCTGCAATCTTTAAAATTTAAATGAAACCGTTTACAACTAGGTTATACGTATAAAGTTTTAAATAGTTCTATCATAAACCTCAGTACCAACTTCTTGATTTATGTTATGGTTCTCAATAGATTTTAGTATCTTTTTTGGTATTTTTATCCAATGAAAGAAAGAATATTGTTGCGAATTTGTTGTTACAAGGCTCGTCGACATCCTAAAATTTTTTCAGTTTTTTTTATATCTCAATTATTTTTATGAAAAAGTAAAGTGGATGAAGCAAGACTTTGGCCCCGTTTTACAATTATGTTGTTAATCAGATTTTATTTACAAAATTTTCCTTACGAGGGTATGTTGTATTAGAGAAGAAACAACTTTTTTAATTTTATTTTCTATAATCGTCAAGGATTTATGAAGACGTCTCTTTTTTTACCGACCTTAAAAAAGAAGGTTATCAATTCGATACGTGTGTATGTAATATTATTGGAATTGCAGAATATTCACTTATGGTTTTATATTGGAGCTTCCTAACATAATATATGCAAAATGTTATAGGTCTGTATGTATGTTTGTTCACGCGTATACAGGGGGTTTCTTTAGTATTGCGAAAAGTTTTACAGACAGACTTCTTTTGGGGGAAAAAAACAGAAAAAAAATTCCCGGGAACCCCTCCAAACTTAACTTTTTTTCCACGGGGGGGGTTTTTAAAAAAAAAAAATTAAATTATTTTTTTTTATAAATCTGAATAAAAATAGACGGGTGAAGTTCGGGACAGATGTTTCTATTTTCCAAGATTTTCTTACAACAATGTTTGTAATCTTTAATCCCAAAAAGGGGGTTTTTTCGGGGGCCCTTAATATTTTTTAAGAAATGGTTTGTGAAGGCCTTACTTAATAAAAACCTTTTTCCCTTTTTAAAAAGTATTCGTAAATTTGGGGGGGGGTTTTTTTTAAAAAAATAGCTACATATTTTTTGAAGTCACAAAACAAATAAGAAAATCCCAAAGGAAAAAAACCCTTTAAAAGGGGGGGAGATTGGGAAAATTTTTTTGGGGTTTGGGATTAATTATTAAACCATTTTTTATGTTTTGACAAGCTTTTGACTGTTGTTTGTGTTTGGTTTGTTATAATTTAACAAATAAAATAATTAATAAAGATATCCGTATTGTCCGTTTTTTAAAAACAGGGGTTAAAGTTGACAGCTCGGTTTAGGGGGAATTTTTTAAAAATTTGGGTTTCATGCTCGCGCATGCTCATTTTTGTTATTATTTATTTTTTAAAAAGAAGATAAAGTTGGCCAACTTCTTAAATAATAGTTAAAGTTTTCCTAAAGTTTGTATAAACGCGCTTATATATTGGTGTGCAATGATCTTACACTAAAGTTAAATTAAATTTAAAGTTGTCTGCATAAACCAGCCTTTATTGATATGAGCTACAGGTGTTTTGTCATAGGGAAAATTTCTCATAACTTTGGTCAAATTTCAGTACATATAAAAAAATCATCAAAAAACATTTACAACAAAACTATTACCTACTACTTATTACAAAAAAAAGTATTCCAGTTTTTACTTAAAATTAAAAATTCTGAAATAAAAAGGTAATTTAAACAAAATAATAATAGACGTCTCTAAAAAAAATTAACTCAAAAATATCAAAAGTAGGTGGAAAACAAATTTGGGGTCTACAATTCTTCTAGGATAAATATCTACCAAGTATAAAACAATCAAAAGTTGTTAAGTAAAATGTCTTTTTTACTCCATTTTGTAATAGCTTTGCTGGTGCCATCCTCAAAAAAAAAAAAAAAATTTTTGACTCTAATCTTTCTTTCCTTTTTTTTTTTTTTATGTTGGGTTTAAAATTTTTTTTCAAAAGTAATAAAAAATATTATTTTATAATTATTTAAGTCGATTTAATTTTTAATTTTTTTCTATATTAAGAATATCTAATTTG
>JAHBCN010007080.1:0-45511 GCA_019359885.1 Listronotus oregonensis | reverse complement strand
TTGGATTTGGGTATAACTTTAAATTCTAAACAACTTTTCCTCATAACATTTTTAAAATAAGGGTACTTTACTCTTAAGCAGTTTTAAATTTTTTTGGCCTACCCTGTATACCTTTCAACTTTTAATAAAAGTAACTACTGATAATAAGTTTGAGACCATGACCAACTTTTATAAAGAATAAAATTTTCTGACAATTGCAAAAAAGTTTAATTTAATATATATATATATATATATATATATATATATATATATATATATAAAATATATATATATATATATATATATATATATATATATATATATATATATATATATATATATATATATATATATATTTATATATATATATATATATATATATATATATATATATATATATATATATATATATATATATATATATATTATATATATATATATATATATATATATATATATATATATATATATATATATATATATATATATATATATATATAATTATAGGTAAAAATTTTGTTTACTAATGTTTTGAAGCCCTAATAGATTATCATAGTAAATATTTTGCAATTCCAATAATATTACATACATAGTGTCGAATTAATAACCTCCTTTTTTTAAGTCTGTTGAACAAAGAAACTAAAAACAGGGACCAGCCGTATAGATATTTCTCTTTCAATATTTACCCGTTCAAGTAAAGTTTTCTGTTTTTTTAGAATAGTTAGTTACATTTGGCTATTAATTGCATATTTTTTATTTTTAGGCCTACTAATATTTAGTTGTTTTTTAGCCATTGTCATTTTGCAATTAATAATTTGTATCTCTTTTGTTTTAATTGATTTTTTTCTTATAAATATTTGTACAGATATGACCCTGCTTCAATCCTCGTTGGTGCAATGAAGTAAGGATGTTTAAGTGAAACAGATACACTCAAGACTTAAGGATGTTTATAAAAAGATGTAATTTATCCGAAAATGACCCCAGAAGATCACGATTTAATAAAATTTTCAGTGCCTTTGCTAAAAACCTTTTTTGGTGCACTAACGTAAACTTGCCAAAAATGCAAATATGATTTCAAGACCTAACGAGAAAACTATGAGTGTAATCAGCCATAAAAAGAAAATTTGCCAAATATATACAGTTATCGTCAAATTATTACTGCCCAGAGTAAGTGAAAAATAAGTAAGAAAAAGTAAACATTTTATTTAGTACTAGTATTGGAAGTAGGGTAACAGATTTGAAGGATACATCATGCCCTGATGAATTTTACTTACATGTTATTATTTTCTTCATAAAATTAAAACTCGATCATTTAAAATTGTAAGGTTAACCACATTCTATTTAATAATAATAAAAGTAACCACTAAACTGATAATCGGTACTGCTTTTTATGTTAAAAACAAAAATACCACAGATCGCAGAAGTTCACCAGCCACTGCAATTTTACAATTAAATTTAAAACGCAATACACAATTAAATTAATTTTAATGCTATACCAACTGCTCGATATGGGAAAATAAATTTATTTTTGGCATATGATCAAAATGTATTATTATTGTGTCGGCATTTGATCTTGTTGATTCTGGTACTGCATGAATAATAGACCAGGAAAATTAGAATTAATTTTGCCTAAAAGGTACATACTTATATAAAACTAAAACTGAATATAAAATATGGAGAATTTATTATTTATTTATTCTGGTACCCACTAAGGAGGTTCAAACAAATTTAAAAAATGTGATATATTGGGTGACATAGGAGACATGTTAGAGTTCTTTTTTATTTAAAGAAATATAATTTGAACCTTGGAAAAGTTGTATATTAATACTCTTTTCTAAGAACCTGACTTTTGTTTTCCCCATCTTTCGGTTTAGTCGGTCGTAACTCAAATGTTGTCGTTTGAATTGACACGCTGTATATTTTTTAGCTATTCCGATTTGTCCCAAATTATTCATTTTAACTATGAATTACTATGTGGCACGCACAGAGTGCACAGAGTCGATTGACCATTCCAAACTTGCAGATCACCTTAAAAAGAAACCAAAAACTTATTATAAAACAAAAAATCTGTCAATTTATTATTTATGTCTCTTGCGCCTTGCAATTGCGCAAAAACTGCCCTTTCAGGACAAAAAAAATATATAAGCCGAAATTTGGTTGGTTATTAAACCGCAATAAGTATAATATTATTTTCTCCACGTATGTATTTGAAGTCTGTAGACTATGACCATCGTTGTAAGGACTGATTGCAACTTTTACTCAGCAACATCATTATTGTCTTTAAATTTTAGGTCGCCCAGTGCTTCCTTTAGGGATCAAAAGAGATGAAAATCACATCATAATAAATCACGACGAGAGGGTAGATATGTAAAAGCCTCTAAATTATTTTTTTCCAGGGCATAGTACAGTATGAGGTCAGGCGTGATCATGCAACAGGATAATACTGTTGATTGGACGGTTTGTTCTTTTTAAATAAAATGCAGGTTTAACTTTTTAAGTGAACAAGTTTAAATAATAAGATGCATTAATGGTAAGACGTTCTTTTAAAAAAATCGGCCAAGGGAGCACTCTTGCTGTCCCAAAATACGATGCTAAATAATTTGTTAGTTTTGGGAAGTTTGAGTAAAGCCATCTAGACTGATTTTTAAATTTTTGGCGTTAAATAGTGAACACAGGTTTCGTAGCAGGTACGTGGAGAATTTAAAAATGCGTCACCTTTATCCGAGAAGCTTAGTAAATCTCAGTAGATGCTCAAAACATTGCTAATTGTGTTCCATAGACCGTAGTCTGGGTACCCATCTTGCATAAACTTTATATGGTTGGTTCTGTAGAAGTACTGTATGAGAATTTATTTATTTGCATTAAATTAATATTTAATAAAAAGGTATTTAAATAAAACCACAATACTAAAAATCTAAAAGCTTTATCAGTTGTAGCCTACCCAGTTAAAATGAGAAAATGGCCTTATGATATGTACCTAAGTAAATATTTAACTATTTTGTAAAGTCCAGGTAGTTATGTGTATAGGATTTTTGTTTTTGGTAAATTACCATACTATTTAAATATAAAGGATTTTTCAGGCATTATAGTACAGTGGATGGGGAGAAAAAAGCTGGTTGACCTCCGGATTTTTTTGTACAGTTTCAATTTTAATGAAAATTTGGAATTAAGTTTCTTTTACCCTCTAGATCTAAGTTTATATATGCTTAGGGTGTGCTTTTTATTTTTAGGGGTTAAAAACCACCCCTTATGCTAAAAAATTAAAAAACCATAGAAATAGACCTTATGTAAATTAAAATCATAGCTAAATATGTAGAATGAATCTATTTTTATGTTGTGAGTTATATCTAACATTATATGTTAACGTTTCAACCCCTAAAAATTACCCGAAATTCCCCAAAAAAAATGTTTTATCATTTTAAAATTATTTAATAACGCTTTTATTGTAGTAAAAAAATATTTTAATAGTTTACGGTATAATAAATATTTAACTACCATAACTCAACCTTTAAATAACCACCCCTTATAAGATTTACACCAAAAAAATTTTTTGACAAATTAAAACGATTCGATAATAAATAATTATAGTCCTGGAAATGAAGCTAAAAAATTGCAAAACTTCGCAATTTTTGTGTCCTGCATCGATTTGTATAAAAATTTGGAATTAGGCGTTTCTAACCCTCTACTTTAAATTCTATTTCATGGTGATGTGCGCTGTTTGTTTTTAAGGGTGGAAACTACCCCTAATTGTCAAAACTTATGGAATAACATTTTAAACCTTAAGATGGGTAAAATTTGGTTTGGATTAGTTGATTAATGATTATTTTATGCTTTAGAATACAATTTTAAAATATTTCAACCCTTAAAATTCAACCCTTCCTAGAGCTTAAAGTTAAAAAAATATTTACCCTAAAAAATATTAATTTACTATAGTGATTTAATTTTAGAATACTGTTGCTTAAAATATCTACTAATTTCATTTCGCAATTTTTAATAATAACCCTTATTATAGGTTAATTAAAAAAAAGATTTATCCCCAAAAAATTAATAGCTTGACAGATTTAATAATTTAAAATATGACTGCCCGAAATATTACCAATTGTATTCTTTTTCAAATTTTCAATCCTTAAAAACCACCCTTTACAACATTGCAATTCTAAACTAATGTAATAGATATAAATAGGAAAAGAAAGTAGAATTGCATATAAAAATTATCCCAGTAAAAGTTTAAAGTATACCGGTTTTATAGAATATTATGCTCCGAAGTGGGCCATTCGCTTTTTCGAAAAAAAAGTTGATTGGTTTTTTAAACATAGCTCCTTTAGTTTTAATGATAGAAAGTTTGATCAAAAATAATTTTGTAGGGTTTTTTAAGAGTTACAAGGCTATGTAAATTAAATCCTTTTTAATCCCTTAGTTTTAAAATGGGATGAGTTTAAAGGGCTAGAATAAGGTGGTGCTCGCTTGTAAATAGAGGTTTTAAACGGCCATATCTGGCCAAATATTTATTGTAGAGAAAAATATATGTAATAAAAAGTCTTTGTATCAAAAAAGCTATAATTCGGTACACCAGCATTTTTTTCGTATCTCCAATATTGTTGGAGTTATTTTGAAGAAAATGGCTATTTTTACGAAATTTCGGAAAATCTTTTTTACTTTAAGCTCCAATTTTCCTAAAATTAAGCATTTTAATTTGGTTAAACTTTTAGAATGTATTAATAATACATTTATAAAAAGAATCGCAGAAGGGTACAGATCTATTTTAATTAAGAGGGGAATTAGGGGGTTGTTTTTAATGATCTTTTCGTAGAAAAAAGTAGGGACCGACCTTATTTTTATCATAACTCGCTTAATTTTATGCTAAAAACCCTTTTTTATTTTTAAAAGAAAGGTCCTATTATATACTTTAAAAAAGGCTTTAAATGCTTTCCTTGAAAAATGCAACGTTTTCCCGCTATTTGACTTTGAATCATTCAAATTTAACATTTGACGAACAAAAGCAAACCATTAACAAGCGGTAGCTCGGTCTGTATTGGTTATAGAGAAAGTATAAAAAAACTTTTTTTCTAGATTTTTTAAAAGCTACAATTTTGCTCTCTACAGTTTTTTTTTAATAAAATGCATATTTTTAGAGTTATTCGTGAAAACCCCATTAAAAACGTCGATTTTATCGTCGAATAACTTTTACTTTCAATTGCGAATAACTCGAAAAATATTAGTTTTACGAAAAAAATGTATAGAACATATTTTACTTAAAATTACTTTCTTTATCGATTTCTGTAGTTAAAATGTAATAAAAAATTTCCACCCTCAAGATGGGGTGGCAACCACCCCCAGGATAAAAGCACACCTCGGCATAATATAAACTTTGATCCTTGGGCTATTCCCTACCTCTGTGAAAATTTGAGGTAAATCAATGCGGGACAAAAAAAATCCTAGCCAAAATGCCTCATCTCCTGTGCTATTAAGGCTATTCATTGCTTTATTTTATACAATCATTGATACACTTGAAAGAAAAATTATATCCGTTGTGTCTATAATTTTGGTGGATGACCAGTTAGATATGTCTTTTTTTCCATCCTAATTTTTTTCTTTTGGTTCTATAATATTTTTTAAGAGAGTCTTTACTTCTGGACACCGGGGTTGGTGACTGCAAGAAACAATTTTGGATTTTTTTCATGTCTGGTTCTTTTCTTGACTAGAAACGATGTGTTTTTTTTTTAATTTTTAAATTTTTTTTATGTTTCGGGACGATCAAACAGCATTTTTTTTTAATACGAAAATATTTCATAGATCTATCTGTTTCTTTTAAAATATTTTTTAAAGTAAAACTAAAATTTAAAAAACAAAAACACTAAAGTTATATTTTTATTTTTTTTTCCTGCGAACAATTAATTTCCATCCGTTAAAGGATAATCCAGAGTCAAAAAGCATTTAAAAAATTCAAATATTTAGGTCACAATTTAAAAAAACAATTTTTTTTTCTCCGTAATTTAAGGTCGTTTAAGACAAATAAAATCTAAGCTGGATACTTAAACATTTAAGTTATCCTTAATAAGCCTCTCTTGTAATAGGAATAATGCAAACGGGCATTAGTGAATTAATGCATCAGTAGCGTAGCCAGATGGTGGCCCAGGGGGCTCAAGTCTTCCCTCAAACCAAGTGTTTTACTAACTATCTGAATTAATGAAAAACACTGCCTGTATTAATAAAAAAACTTGCCAAGTCAAAAAAGAGTGGAACAAAATTGTGGACAGTGTAATTTTAAATCTTAGTACTTCAAGATTCCAAAATTTTTGGAAAGGAACTTGGCCTTATTTTACATAAGTGCTTTTGGTGGGATTGTATTTAAAATTTAACCAATGGTTTTGTCCTTATCTTATGCGGTAAAAATAAAATATGACACTTAAAATACATTGAATTCGTTCAATCGATTTTAAGAAATTTTGTGTCACTGGTCTAAGTTATGGACATAGTAATTTTACCAAAATAAAGAATAAATATGCTGTTAATTAGTTGGGTAACTTAAAAGAAGTTGTACACACCTATTTTGTTAAACTCCTAAAAGAATTTACGTAGTCCACATATCTAAAAATAAAGAGGCCTTTTGAGGTTTTTACCATTATTTTAATATTTAATAGAGTAGTGAAACTTTGGACCTTTACCTAAAATTTATTTTATCGTCACAACAAAATAAAAAACACATTGTAAAATTAATAAATGTTTATTTAACAAAAATACTAATATACAAATTTGTCTTTCTCTGTCTACCTATAACATTAACGCTACTCCGATCTAAATACTAAGTTATCCTTTTACTGTAGTACGTAGCTTAAACTTTAAAATGAAATCAAGGTGGTTAAATGGTTCATGAAATTTAATTACAGCTAAGAACAACAACGTCTAACCAGGGGCGCCAAACTTTCTCTTAAAAAGGCGTCAAATTGAGAGAGATTTTTTTTTCGCAATTACCCAAAAAAAAAGGTTAAAAATAAATCTGCTTCCCATAAAAAACGATATTTGCTACTCTGTAACGCGTTTATAAGAGTCGATTATCTTTGTATGTGTATAAAATGCTTTTTGCGTCTTGTTTTGTCTAGCGCCCCAGAAATCTCATAGCTTTGGCGGCAATGTTAAACAGGCGAGCTTTGATACAGATATTAACAATGGAATTTTTGTCGGTACTGTACAGTCTTTTGACTTTCGGTAATATATATATCCATCTTATAAGATTAACGAAAAATTTTTGTTAGCTTAACAGTAAATTATATTATTTTTATCAATATCTTTGTATTGGTTTTATATTTCATATTCACTGCGTGCTTAAAGTGCATCTGACAAATACTAATACTTGTTTATAGTGTGTTGTGTGTTAGTGATGGTTAGTTAAGAATAGGCTTTTTTTAATAAAACATTTTTTTATAGAAAGAAAATAAAACGCATAAAATATAAAAATAGTACGGTCAGGTCCGAACTTATAATTAATATTTGTAACCATGTATATAGTTAAAATATGTCAAATTATAACTAACTACACTTTTACTGTTTTTCTTATTTTTTGTACAACATTTTTGGTTTTTAAAGGAAACTACTTTAGAATATTTAGAATTATTTAATATAATTATTTTAGGTATTTTACTGCGTTTTATTGCGTAATATTAGATTTTTTATCATTTGTTTTAATATGGAAAAATTAGATGGCGACTCTACAGCCTACTGTTTAAATCGTCGATATTTCTAGGAGTTTTGTATTTTTAGCATAAATCTTAATAAAACAAATAAAAACACGACTATTTTTGATACATTTCAAACACTGTATGATAGTTTAGAGAACTTATTATCAAAATAATGATAAAAGATGGGCAAGATAATGGAAGTGAGTTTAATTTAATTATTTATCATATTTAATGATTAATATTTCGAAAATAAAACGTCGAAAATAACTTACTTTAGAATTGTGGTCAGCGCCTGCGTATGAAAAAAATCGGCGAGAGTCAAGCAAAGTTAAAAAGTACCATGACTTAGATTCGTTGTTTGTGTTTTGGGGGCATACAATATTGTGTAAATTTATAATTTGCATAAAAGCACAATAAGATAGTGTCACGTCATGCAGGTAACGTAAACAAGTTTGACAATAAGCATTGTTTTTATTTTTTTTTAATCTTGGGCATTTAGCACATTTGGGACAGTCCACGACGGCTGGGACTTAAAAAATACTTACGTACCGTGGGTGTCTTCCGTGTGGTAACAGGGAGTTTATTCATGTAAGACTAAATTTTTTTGGATTTGAAAAAAAGAAACATTTTGCGGGTAGTAGATTCCACTCTGGGACAACCGAACGAAGAAAGTGGGAATTATGGGGAATCATTATGACTTACTCTGCTGACAGCTGCCAAAGGAATTATGCTTGCGAACTCCTCGGCACAGAAGCCGTAAAAATACCCATAAAAAGCTACATATCCCCTACAGCCCGTCGGTGGGTAAGAAAACAAACTTTTCTGTAAGCGTGTGACTCAGTATACTAAATTTAAAAATTAGGCTAATGGCGACAAAAATCACCTCCCCAATGAGAAGTTGCTCGTTCCGGCCCTGCGTCTAACGATGTCAATATATTATGACCATTGAAAAGCAATCTAACGATCAAATTGTGTTTTTGTGTGTCTGTTTAATATTTAAGAACAAAAATGTCTCTTAAAATAATCTTGTCTAAAATTTTTACTTAATTACAACGGGTTAAAAAATCTCGTTTAAATAGAAACTTATACGAGATTTTATTTGGGATATAAAAGCAGAGGTTATAAACCTAACAAAATTATGAATTATTAATACTAGCGTCAATTTATTAAAAATAAATATTTTCTAATAAAACTGTTAATTTCTGATTAAAAAAGACTGTTGCTAATTTAAACAATTTTTTAGAATTTGTAATAAATAAATAACCAGTGGCCTTATATTCAGTCTAACCCAGAGGTTTCCAAACTTTTTGTTACTAGGCCCCCTCCTATTAAAATGAAAATCTTTTACGTTCCCCTTTTCAGCAAATTTAGTAAATATGTAAAAAAAACAAGTATTACATTAAAACAAAACATGTATTTTTACTATCACAAAATACAACATTAAAATTTTTAATTTAAATAAATACTGTTAAGAGGCTAGTGAGATGGGTGGCCTTGTATCTTTTTTACTAGTAAACCCAGTCCTGGTTGACTTTTAGTAAGTGCACAACGTAAGTCACTAGCAACATTAAGTTTATTCCGGTACTTAGTCTTGATTGCAACAAGGGTTGAAAAGACCTTTTCACACAAGTAGGTACTTGAAAAAGGCAAATATCATCGAATAGCTGCCTGTGATACACCAGTGTACACTTTAAAATATTTAATCCAAAATGATGACTTGTCCATTTTATCAATGTCATATCTGGCACAAACACTATGCTTTATCTCCAAACCTTATTCTTGCATGTTTCTAGCAGGCAGTCGATGTTGATATTAAATGGGTCTGTTGACAATCTGTAAATACTCTCATCACAAGAGTAAGGGTAGTGTTTCTTGGACTCTTTAGTAAGCTTCTCCAAATGCTTTGATAATAGGCTTTCCAACTGTGATCCTTCAAAAACCTCGTTGAACTATGGATCTTGTGAGATTGATATTACTTGCAGTTGAATAATTGGGTTCCTGATATTTTCCATCTACAAAGCTGATATTTCTCAATGTACATCTTAATGACATCACGATGAGTCACTATAGTTGTTTCTCCTCCCTGCAGTTTTAAGTGTACTCAGTTTCTTAAATTCTGTTTTTAGCTCATTTTCCTTCTGATTTTCTAAGAAAGTGATTATTTCATATCGGAGCTCAAATAATCTTATCAAAATGTTTCCTCTGTAAATAGGAGTGTTTTCTGGTAATTTAATAAATTCTTACAAATCGTTCTAAACAGTCGAGTATTTAATGCACTGTTTTTTTACGTAATTTACCACTTTAATACACAATTTTAGGCCAGCATTGAGTTTGTTTGAAAACCTTTTGGCTGCCAAAGCTTAAAAATGTATAAACAATGAAGTCACTTCAGCATTTTTCTCTTTTACCAACTGCCCGAAGCCTGAGCGAGAACCAAGCATTAAAGGGGCGCCATCTGTGGACACGCTTACAGTTTTTGCCACAAGAGTTCATATTTGTTAAAAAAGTCTGATACTGCTTTTATCAGATCAACAGTTTTTATGTTGGTTACCGACTCCGTAGAAAACGGTAGCTCGTTATTCATTCTATCGATTTCAATATAGATTTTTATTTTTAACTCCTCTAGCACTCACGCCCTCCCCTGACGTGTCTTCACGCCCCCAGTTTGGGAACCTCTGGTCTAAACAATGTAGTCATATTGTCAAAAAAGTGTTTTTAAATTAATTTTATTAGGGGTCGTCCATTAATTACGTGAGGCTCGAATGGGGGGAGTGGACAAAAATCACGAAATAATACAGGAGGGAGGAGGGGGGTTGTAGTGAGATATCACGTGTATTTATTTTGTCGTTAAAGGAGCGATTTCTAAACAACCAAAAAGCTGCGTGTGAGCTCGACTCGCTGTTGTTGTTGAATTAGATTATACTTACCTGTAATTAGAGATATTATTCTAACATTTTTAAGATACTTTGTATTTAAAAATGCACGTGATTTTAGGTAGGGGGGAGGTGGCTAGTCTTAAACTTCACCACGTATCACCAGTGGGGAGGGGGCGGGGGTTAAAACAATGCTAAAAAACATCATGTGATTAATGGACGACCCTTTATGGTATGTGTCTTGGCTTAAAAATCCGCTCATAAACATCACAGGATATAATAATAATTATTCTATTATATTGCTATCATTAGCATTTTACAATACGTATATACTTTAAAAAATATGTATTTGTACAGTCAGTAATCATAACGACTTAAATGGATATTCACTAAATCCCATGCTGTATTTATATTTGAATTAAAAAAAACATTTATTTTTTATTTTTGATAAAAGCATTCCTTAAAATATTCTTTAATATAAATATTTTTGACTGATTCACATTCATACATAAGTATTGTAGTACGTGGTCTTTTACATATATCATATTTACAATCGTGTACTGACTGTTTTATCATTAATAACACTTAAATTTGTAGTCGTAAACTTATCAACAACTACACTCTCTATACAAAATATAATATTATCAAAGTCTTTTTTTTCAGCTACAGTCTTTAATGACATACTTCTTATTTTAAAGTAAATCAATGCAACGACGCCTACAGCAAAATTCAAGAAAGCAAACGTCGTGCACATTATTGGAAAGCCAAAATGTTCCATTATCGCCCCGGCTGCACTAGGTCCTACCACTTCGCCTAGGGAATATACAGACGACCATAGTCCAGCTACCACAGTGTGTGCCAAGGCATTCTTCAAAACCGCTCTCCCTAAAAAAATTATATAGGTTATACTAATAAAATGTTAATCACAATAAGTAGTAGAAAATTATTTTGGTTAACACAGAATTTTTTCTTTAGAACAATTTTTTTATTGCCAAGTGTTAAAATAACTGCAAAAACATGATACTTTTTAATAATGGTAACTGTTAAAAACTTCACTTCTAGCGAAGATATGACCATATCATAACATGCTACATCTTTAAAATAACACAGGTTAAAATTGTTATCTGAGAAAATTAACATCGGCCTTAATTGACATATATCAAAATTATCACATTTGTCACTTATTAAAATACTAGATGAAAAGCCTGTCTCGTCCAGGCGAGAGACAATATTAAGTAGCCTCTGTCTCCGTAAGACGTCTTCCGTACGGCTAACGGTAAAAAAACACTTTTTTGCTCCTATTTTCGTCCCGGGGGCGAAATTCCAAAAACCGGGTTTCGTTAGGTTCTAGCCACTGCTAAAGATTACCACTGTGCCAAATTTCATGATTTTAGCTTAAGCCATAACTTTAGAATCACGTGGACAGACAAATAAATAAATATATATATATATATATATATATATATATATATATATATATATATATATATATATATATATATATATATATATATATATATATATATATATATATATATATATATATATATATATATATATATATATATATATATATATATATATATATATATATATATATATATATTATATATATATTATATATTATTATATATATATATATAATTTATATAATAATTTTGTCTGCCAAAAGGATCGTACATATTAATAAAATTTACCGTATATTAAATATCACAGCAGTTAAAAATATACTGTTAAAAAATAAGATACCTGTTAGTAGTAACAACATTCATAAAATAATATGACATCTGACAAAACTATGTTATAAAATTTAGATCAATACTAATCTTAAATGCACTTTAAGTGTTTGCTTTTAAGGAGAGATACAGGCTCTAAAACATAACACGGTTGTGCCACAAGGGGTCATCCACAAACTACGTAACTCTCTTTACAAGGGGGAGGGGTATTCTTTCATGTTATGTGCTGTTTTTATACTTGTATTGAAAATATCGCACTGGATAATGACGTGTGCCGTTGATTAATTAAAAAATAGTCATACTTATTTTAATAGTGCCCTAATTTATTAATTTTTTGAGCTTGAATGTTACGTAGGTAAGGTAGGTTAGGTTAGGTTTAAAGTTAGTGTGAGGATTACGAATCAAAGTCGTGCCTCTGCTGGGCACGAAGACAGTATGTGTTCTGCCGATTCATTCTCCTCCATGCACATGCGGCACTCGGCGATAGTCCTACTAAAGTTTTAAGGTATGTCCTTGGTTGCTCCAGTAGTTTGACGGTACACTGTTGATTCGGTGGTCTTATAAAGGCCTTCGAATGTTTGAGACCCGGAAGTCCATGCCAATACCGGAGATTTTCTCTTTGTGTCCAAGCTGATATGAACTGCTTGGCCATTCTATAAGATATACCTATGACCGGTTCCGGCCCTGTGAATTTTGTCTCAGTTCCCCTTTTGGCAAGGAGGTCTGGATTCATTACCCTCTAGGCCGGTATGTCCAGGTATCCATAGTAGGGTAACCTTGATGCTTTGACCCAGTTTGGACTGTTTTTGAATTGCACCGGCTGGATTCAAGTGCTTTAAGAGCTGCTTGACTGTAGAAGAATATTTTAACTATCTTATGTGTGCAGTGCCGATCAACCTGCGTTCTAGCATACATCTCAATAGCAAATACCTCCACTTGAAATATGTTTGCGAAAGTGCCCAGGCTAGGTTAAGCTCTTCCCTCAGCCTTTTGTGGTAGAGGTCACTGTAGGGCCGGTTGTAGTTGGTTGTTGTAGACATCATGTCTGAGGGCATTTCCAGTCTGTCCCAGGTCAAGACACTTTTGAGGAGACTGGTGCTGTTTATGTGACACGCCTGCGGTTTATTGTTGACCGCTTGATGTTGTAGGTTGCCCACCTTGCCTCTCTCTCCAAGTAGATATGCAAAGGAGGCAGTTCCAGAAGGGCTTCCATGGCCGCCGTTGGTGTCGTGCTCAGCGCGCTCGTGATCATTTTGCAGGCCTGTCTCTGTAGGCTAAATAGCTTTACTTGGGTAAGCCGCTGCTGCCCCTTGCGCCACCATGCCACAGAGCCATACGTGATCATTGGTCTTATGACTGTCACATATACCAGAATGTCCCGAAAGATAGGCTCGCCTTGCGGGTGACCTTTTCTAAATGCGAATTCTAGCTGAGAGTGCTATCTGAATGTTAAGTAACACACCATACTTAGGGGGAGGTATCTACGAAATTCTACATAACGTTACATGAGAGAAGTGGTGGGTAAAAAAGTATAAAAAATGCGTTACGTGGTTTATGGATGGTCCCAAACGGACTTTAATACAAATGACTGCAACTTCTGCACTATCCCTTATTAACGTTTGGGTATTTTCATACATACGGAACCTACAGTTTAACGTAGAACTATGTGATATTATATAATACATTAGTATTAGATAATATTATATCTTACCGTCAACACGTCTTATAGTTAAGACATTTTTAAAATTTGACAGGTATTATTATATTGTTGTTTTGTCATATTTTTAGCAGGCATTGTTTTTGATGAGTATTACAATTATCATATCACTTTTGACAGTGACAATTAAATTGACGTGAAGATAGCGCGTTTGTCAAAATAATCAAATTTAGTTTGGGACACAAAAAAATAAAAATGAGAAGTTTGAAGCCATACGCAAAGAAAGTTGAACGGTGGTTTACAATTTTAGTTCCGTTACAATATTTAGCAAAAAAGGAATGTTAATATTACTTTTTATTGTGTATGAAGGTTAAATATGCGGTAATTGTCCCAAAAGTTCCCTCCAATCCAATTTTGACCGAGTTTGGTATATGGAGGTTTCTTGGAGCGCTAATCACGAATCTGAAAGCAATAATTTTCGGCAACGTTTTGTTTTCGAGGTATTCATCATAAAGTTAAAAATCAAACTAACCTTATTTTTACTATATGCTCCCTTTTTTGCATACAATTTATCATTTTTACACTAAATTGGCACACAATATTTCATAAACACCTTATAAAAGTTAATAATAATAAAATATTGTATGACAATTTAGTGTATAAATCAAAAATTCTGTGCAAAAAGAAGGGGGAATAGTGAAAATAAGGTTACTTGGATTTTCAACTTTGATGATGAATATCTCGAAAACGAAAAGTTGTCGAAAAAAATTGTTTTCAGATTCGTGATTAGCGCCCCAAAAGAACCCCGTATACCAAATTTGGTCAAAATCGGAGTGGAGACAAATTTCGAAACAATTACCAAATATGCTATATTTTTAAAATTGAATAACATATTAAGAGATGATCTTTCTATAAAGAGGTTTGGTTTTTTATGATAAAACTACTTACAGAGCACAATCCAGAATATATTGGTAGGTTGGCATAAGTGCCATTGCTATAAAAACTCCTAGTGTTGGTAAAGCTATAAGGTTGAGCGCCAATGAGCTAAAATTTGCAAAAGAAATTACTTTAGAAAATTAAAAAGGAAAAATCTTGTTTAAAATTCAACATAAAAAAATTGCTGGCAACGAAGTTAAAATCTGATGGCTTTTTCTCTAAACAGTGTTACTATGGTATAAACGAAATACTAAAATTACGTTTAAATGTAGTAAAAGTACTCATATCAATTTAAAAATCCGAATAATTATGGGATTTTAAAATAAGGTACGCAATAAGAAAAACTTTTTTAGGTCACTAAAGCCGCGTTTACACTATGCAACTTGTTTAATAAACTTTTGTTTGTTGGACATGTTCAATAAAACTTTTGTTTTACAAACCTTAAACTTTTGTTCATCGAACTTTTTTAAACATTTGTTTTTAAACAAAGGGTTAAAACAGCCTTTGGCATCTGCAACATGTTTAAATCTTCACCTCTAGTTGCAATGATAGATTCAAGTAATGATGCTTGCTGCCGCCGCTTGTGTGGTACATCCTTTATTGGAAGCAAGAAAGAAATGTAGTGGTAGTGATTTAATACTCATTTTGTAAAGAGATAACAGAGAACGGAATTGAGAACTAACGGCAGTTTTAGGAACTTCTTAAGAATGACAAGATCAGACTTTGAGTACTTGATTCTGCCTATCGGAGGACAAATTAAAAAAAAAACTATATTATTTAGGGATGCAATTCAGGTGAAAGAAAGACTAGCTGTAACCCTGCAATTTTTGGCTTCTGGTGACCCTTACAAGAGTTTGTCCCATATGTTTAAAATTTCAGCACAATTCAACACAATTAACTGTTTATCCAATTTAACCCAAGCATCGTGCCGTTTGTTTCTGTTTTTAAAATTGTCCAACGTAGGGTCCAACAAAAGTTGCCTTTCCTTGTATCCCTCGATTAACTTAAAAACGTCTGCCTGACGCCACTCCATTAGCACAATTTTCGCAAAAACCAAAAACAGTGCAGACAGGTTATGCGATATTTACTAGATGACAACTGGAGGCACACTGACTTGTTGTAGAAAACAAGTTGCTCGGCGCAAAACAATTTTAAACATGTTTGATAAACAAGTTCATAAAACGTCGACTTCCTTTGATGTTTATCGACTCGGACCGGGAAGGCAGCAACTTGTTTAAAAACACGATTTTTGGTTGTACAACACGCTTGTTGTAAAACATTCTACAACTTTTTATATTGCATTTTTGAACTTTTTGTACAACTCGGTTGTAAAACACAATTTTATTAAATAAGTTGCATAGTGTAAACGCGGCTTAAGAAGGCTAATATTTTGTGCAACGTTATTTCTATTACATATTTTTATAATTTGTACGATTTTTGTATTAGGATAAATGGTATCTATCATTATTCGTAAAAAAAATATTTTATTACAACTAGATAAAAAATCATTTTTTCTTACTTTATCGACTATGTGTATTCTAAGAGGTATTTGGTCATACTGGTTTATGATAGTTTTTAAAAGAAATCGTATACAAACAAAAAAACGTGGGATACCACTAACACAACATACAGGATAGGGTGTTCCATAACTAGTAGATTTGTCTGTAGTGGCCATAATAATATATTCTTTTTAGCCGAGGGTGGTCTTAGGTATAAGAAATACTTAGGATAAATAAATAGCTGCAAGGCACTTATCTATACAGGGTGGAAATAATTAAAAGATAATTTTTTATTTATTTTTCTCTCTTAAAGATTATTTTTTGGTGCACGGTATAAAGAGTTTTCACATACACCCCTGTAGATTTTGTGGGTATCAAAAGATTTTTAAAACAATTTATTTTTTAAGAAAGCCTTAACTTAAAAAATGGTATTTATTTTAAATATTATTTTTTATCCAACAAATGAATTGGTCCCACTAATAGCCTAAAGCCACTACAGTTACCTTGCAGCATATACCTACTAGAGGCAGCCCTGCTGCTCAGCAATGTGAACAAGCAGGCGAGAGAAAAGAAAAATCGGGAACCTACCTTTCTCTCTCGCCTCAACGTGGCACATACCCCTTTTACCGACCAATCAGTACTTTGGACCAAGGGAGAAAGATAGGTGACTGATTGTTCTTTTTCTCTTGCACGCTTTTTCGCAGTGCCGAGTGGCTGGGCTGCCTCTAGTTGGTATATGCTCGAAGACTGTTACTTTAGAGCCACCGTTGTCTGTAAAATAAAGCTCTTTTTACCTGGCGAAAACTGTAATTACATAAAATAATTTTACTTACTCTTGCAAAAATGCGAATATTGGTGACGGTCCAAAAAATAACGAAACTATTGAGCTGCCAAAAACACCAGTCGTCATCATCCAAGTATAATCATCAAATTTATCCGTTATCCAACCAAATATAGGACTAAAAATTCCATAAGAAAATGACAGAAGTAGAAAAACAAGACCAACTTGACTTGGACTTAAATTGAACTAAAAAAAATATGATAAGATGTTAAAAATGTTACTAAGTATAAGAAGTGCTGAAAATAGCACATGTCGCATACTGTGACAGTTTGGTTACAACTTGTGAGTTTGAGAAAGATCTCTCAGCATTATTTTGATGGTTTTATAATTTGGAATATGCCTAGTTAAATAAACATTCAATTATTGTTATTTACTTTATTTCCACTTTATAATTATTTCAGCATATATACAAACCACAAGAATGTACAAAAAATACATGAGAACCTAATAGTTATTTATGTATTAAGGGCATATAAAGATGTTCCTCCGAGGACGGTGGGTTTGTAAGTTGCCGAGGGTATAGACATGAAGCAGGCCCGTAGCCAGGATTTTTTCGGGGGGCTTTGATATTTCATGAAATGGTGGGAAGGGATTCACTAATTTTCATTTATCAGATTTGTATCCAGAACTTTAATGGAGAAGGAGCTCTTATAACATAAAGACAGATGTTTCGAACCAACAAAATTTATAATTTAGTATTTTATGTACCAATAATCTAAGTTTTAGAATGTAAAAACCTACCAATAATCTAAGTTTTAAAAGACCGTAACTACAAAAGCAATCTTCTGATCTTTTTCCCAGCCATAATGTCGATGACTTTGTCTGGCTCCACGGTGATATCCCAGTGAACTGAAATCATAGCCAGTGCACTCAGTCTGTTGTCGTTCATCACACTACGTGGTAAAGTTTTTACTCTTTTCATTGTAGAAAATGATCTCTCTACACTAGCTGTTGTCACAGGCAAAGTAGCTAAGACGGTGAGTAGGTACCTAATTGAACGAAAATAGACTAGATCTCAGTGCTCTAACACTTTCAGCACCTCCAGGATAGCATCTATGGTGGAAGCTTTTTCACACCATAGTTCATACTCAGCTTTTACTGCAGACAGTGACATTCTGTCATCGAAGTACAGTGCTAAATTCTCCAACTTATTTGTTTCATGAATAGAAAGAAAGCCTGGAAGATGCACCTGGAAACTTGGAAGAATATCTTTATTTGAAATAAATGTGTCTGCTAAATTTTGAATCAAACTATCAAAGCAAGGGATGAAGACGGCCACCTTGTAATAGTTTTTAGCCGAAGTAATTTGTGGATTGGCGCGCTTCGTCTGCTTTGTTGTAAGTCGTGGAACCTTCAAGTCAGTTTCGAACAGTTTTTCTGAAAGTCTTGATGCCGAGTTGAAAAATTCGTTCAAGATTTTGTCTGAATCGTTTCGATGATTTCTTAGAGTGCTTAGAACCTCTTTCGCACGTTGCAAGGCCGATACCAGATTAAGAGACTTTTCTTGAAGAAGCAAACACAACGACAAAGTAAGACTGAAAAGTTTCTTACAAACGATAAGACTGACGATAAATTTACTCTTCTCCATGGTTGCCAATAAAGCTGAGGCTAGTGAAAAAATGTTCCGCGCCGTCTTAGAAATCTCTTCCAAACTTATGCAAACGAGTTGAAGAGTTCGACGAATGTTAAGACACTGTCATGTCTTTCGATGAATCTCGTTTCGCAAAGGCGAAGAAGTCTTCTTTTTTTACTCGCTGGCGCATGGACAGAAATCGCATCCAGAAGAGATTAATTTGCATATGGATGATTTTGAAACATATTCGCTACTTCGTTAACTACCAAGGCAATTCCTAACCATTAAAATCGACATGGTATTAGATATTTTCATTTTAATATTGATCCAACTTATAATTGCAGAACTTCTTTTCGCGCCTGATTCAAATAATTAGGAATTAATAAAATTGGGTCAGTTTATTAATATTTATTTTTTTATGAATAAAAATAATATGTAAAGTTTTTAATAGATTTTCTTTCTCTCTGTGAGATACGTTTGGATAAATGTAAAAAAAAATTACGAATTTCGGGGGGAGGAGGCTTCAGCCCCTCTAGCCCCCCAGGCTACGTGCCTAACATGAAGTAATGCCCGTGGTACATAAAAACATTTTGTCCTACCTCAGATAATTACAAGTTAAATTAAAAAAACAAAATCACGGAAGGTTTTTTACCTATATAGTTGCTAAATAAACAAAGGTAATAGGTGTTTATTGCTGTGCAGTGTTAAATTAAAAATTGAAATTAATATTAAATAGTGAATTTGATGAAATAACTGTTTATTAAATATAAATTATAAATAAGTTTTTTCGTTAATAATGAGTTGTTACTTTGATTTTTCCCATTTATTTCTCTTAATAGCCGAGGGCATGAGAAACTTCTTTAATGCCCTAGGGTATTATATACCATTTAAAGAGTCTGGTAACTATAGTATTATAAAATAATAATATTTGAGTAGGACATAAAATAGTTTTTACGTTTCTTTTAAATTTAAAAATAATAAATCGCTTTGATTTTTTAATGTATATAAGTGTAATTTTTATTAATCATCAAAATAATTCATTTTATTTTTGTAAAATTTTGTTTTAAGTATGTTAATTAGGTAATTTTTCTATTTCTGGGGTTTTTATTTTAGCAATATTCTCCCTAAATATAGCTTGTTCCGCGGGTAGCAAGTTGTAGGTACTGGACAGGCATGTTCAACTGGCAGCCCAGGCAAATTGTAGGATCTAAAATGCTAACATATTGTAATTTGGCTTTGGGATCGAACACCCTTTAAATAATTTTTCGATTCTTCTGTCAAAAATTGATTAATAAAAAGTTGCCCACCAGAATTTATGAAAAACCAAAGTAAATCTACCAAGAAGTAGAAATCTAGTAAATGTGGCAACGTTAAGCTCAAGAGTCTGCTTTGTGGCGTCAGTAAAATTTGTTCCGAGATAATATATTTAGCAGGTGATTTTTAAATAGGCAAAGGAAAAGTGTTAACGTATTTTTATTTGAAAATATTTTTTTACAAAATATTGATATTCTTGATACCAACAAAACAGATAAGCATTACTAAATAAACTCATTTTATAGATTTTTATGTTTAGCAAAAAGTAATGTCTCATACCATACTACTGAAGAGCATCCTATTCGAAACAGGCCAATCATTATAGATTTTTTTGTAATTATTGTTAACAGATATTTGACTGCGCCATGACTTTTGGAATAACCTGTAGATTACTAAAATCAAAAATCCAACCAATTTTTTTTTCAGGTAATTTTTTAAACAATAATTATTAAAAAAAGGGCGTTATTTTTTTTAAATATAACAAAAAGTACTGGCTATATCACTTTACTCATAAAAGACCGTTTGTAGAGAATTTAAAAACCTACAAAATGGATTCGACCATTTTTCACCGAGAAAAGCCAGAAAAACCCTTAAAACAGATCTTTTTTTCAAAAATTCGTATCTCCGTTAACTTTTAATATTAAGAGCTGATTTTTCAAAAAATGATAGCCAATAACATATACTTTGAGCTGCCAAAAGATGAAAATTGTCGCATTAATAGTTTTTATTCAATCTCACTAAAACAAAGTTAGGCCCTTATCTTCCAAGTGCCGTGAGTATTAGGCAAATGGTCCGATTTGAATTTTTCAAAACTGCTTTTTAAAGTTAAGATTAAAAGCTACAAATTGTATATCTTACATTTTCATATAAGTTTGGAGAACATTGTTAAAAATGCTTGTGAACCTAGCGCGTCGAGCGAAAATTTGCGACCGAGACGTACTCTTGCTTCTGCCTCACTGCTGGGTGCCCTCTCCACGGTCGACAATATGTTTTAAAAATTCAAATCGTACCATTTGTCTAATATTCACGGCACTTGCAAGATAAGGGCCTAATTTGTTTATAGTGCGATTGAATAAAAACTAATAATGCGACAATTTTCATCTTTCGGCAGTTCGTTATTGACTATCATTTCCCAAAAAAATCAGCTTCTAATATTGAAAATTAACGCAAATACGAATTTTTGAAAAAAGATCTGTTTTAAGGGGTTTTCCGGCTTTACTCGGTGAAAAATGGTCGGGTCCGGATTTTTCAAAAATCATTTTATAGGTTTTTGAATTCTTTACAAACGGTCTTTTTGGTAAAGTGATATAGCCAGTGCTTTTTGTTATTTAAAAAAATAAAAAAATAAAAAAGGCCTTTTTTAATTATTGTTTAAAAAAATTACCTGAAAAAAAATTGGTTGGATTTTGATTTTAGTAATTTACAGGTTATTCTGGAAGTCATGGCGCAGTGAGATACCTGTTAACATTAATTACAAAAATGACCTTTTTTCTGCTATAATGATTGGACTAAAATGTATGTTTGGTATTTCCATTTTAAAATATTCGTGGTATTCTTAGGATAAAGTTATTAATAGTTTGGACTCAAATTATCATATGTTTGAATTTTAATGATTATTTAAAAAAGTAATATTTTTAGAATAACGGGCGTATTAAAATTAAATAGATTTATCAGCCATTAAACAACCTGATAATATCTTTGGTACTTTTATATTTATTTTTCACCTTTTTTCCATTAAATTACGAGGTTTGACTTTTAAACGCTGTAACCATGTTTGCTAAAAAAATCTTTGCAATTATATATTTAAAAAAAGTAAAGTAAATATAAAAACAAGTTTTTAAAAGATGTATAATTTATTGTGTACCAATTTAGTGTAAAAATTAAAAATTGTGCAGAAAAAAAAGATGAATAGTGAAGATGAGGTTACTTAGTTTGATTTTCAAATTTGATGACGGATATCTTAAACACATTTTTAATTGAAAATTTCTTTAGACTCGTAATCAGTGCCCCAAAAAATCCCGTATACCGAAATCGGTCAAATTCGGCGTTGCCGCAACTTTCGAGACAATTACCATATCTTTTCGGTGAGTTTCAATAGAAGATTAGTTGTGTTTGTTAAGATTTATGAGTTTTTAACAGGTATTTTAACTCATTTTAGCTTATTAGTTATAATTTACACTTTTAACCTAACTTAATAGAACAAAGGCATTTTTACAAATACAGATAAACTAACAAACATACCTTTCTTATATGAGGCTCGAAAGTGGGATCTAAGTAAGAAGCAGTCATTGACGTTACAATCATGATTAAGCACGTAACTATTACTGGTGGTAATTTTAGTAACTTCATAAGAGATCCACTTTTTTCTACAGAATTTTCTAGAAATAAAAAAACATTGATTAGTTAAAGTATACCGTTGCATCTGTTATTCGTCGGATTCGTCTGACTATATCAGGGGTGGCCAACTTGATTAGACCCAATATACTGTTTACTGAGGAAACCCTGTTCGATTTACTAATTTCATACTTCGTAAAATTTTAAATAGTACACAATTACGTAGTATTTTTTATTTTATTAAGAAGTAAAACATAAAATTAAAAAAATAATCTTATTAATTACTTATTTTATTTATTTAATGTAAGCAGTGCGTCTGAGCATCTTCCGCTCGATTAGCAGGCAGGTTTATAGTTGAAAATGGCCAACTTAAAGGAACCAATGTTTAAGCACCCGTCAAGAGAGAACGGTGCTTACTTTTTGTTTGTTTTAAGTAGAAAAATGCCGATTCACATAAATATGTTGAACCACAGGACAAATGCAGTTGATCAACACATTTCTTTAAATTTGGATATTTCTCGTTGGATACCAACAACCAGAAATCTAGACAAGAGGATGACCTTGCTTTTAGAAATATATCGCAGAGCAGCAGATAACCAATGAATTCCACCATCCTCTCAGAGTTTAAGAAATATTATTTTTAGGTATATTAAACTTATATTTTTTTCTTCGCCACGATCCACTGAACTAATAGCGGCGATCGACCGGTCGATCTTAATATATTTTATTTTCTTCCTAACTCATACTTAAGCTCCTTTTTTACCCTTATAGGTCTAGAGATCAAATTATTCAAAACGCTAATTTTAAAGGCAAAAAAAGTTAATTAAGTATTGCGTAAGGTACAGTGTAACAGATAGACAGAACAACGGACAAACCTGCGGACCCTGAAATAACCATGACTGTCGTAATGTAGACCCAGAATGTGAAGATGTAAAAAACTGTAAGATGCGATTTTTTCGCAATTACAATATTTTCTTCATAGCGAGCAAAATATCACCTACATTAGAATATCGTTAAGCGCCCCTAGTGGCAGTAAGTTTATAATTTACATTGTATTTGTTTTTTCCAGGTAACATTTTTCAGTTTTAACAAGCTAAGATGTTTTAGTTAAACTTTAGATGCAAAATTAAAATAAAAGCAGGAACGGGTTTTATTAATAATAAAATTTTCTGACACAATAATAATAAAAATGTTTCCGATGTCACTCAAATTTCCTGTACAAAGCTGAGCCGGACAATTTTTTTATACATAACCGGGTTTTATTCGTTTGCGTACGCTGGTTTGGTTGCATATATTACCAAAGTTAGCCCTAAAAGAAAAATTGTAATTAATTTAACCAATTGGCAACAATTTTATAGGCTTTAAAACAGAAAACAACTTTTTTAGAAACAAGTGTTTGGCTTAGCCAAATAAAAATTTACACGATGTTAGGTTTGAGGTGGACAAAAATAGTTTATTATAGGCCTATTTTTTAGCTATATAGAATTTACAAACAAGATTCTTAAGTTTGACAATAATTTCAACGCTTTACAATAACTGTATTTTTTATTACATACTTCTCATATGTAAGACAAAAAAAGGAGCTTTTAAGCAGTTCTTTTTCTCTTGGTTTAATTTAACCCTTTCAATAACCTACTATTAATTGAAATGCTCTAAAATTTAATGGACAGTGCTAAGTTACATTACATATTTTTTGTATCTGTAAAACTTACTCTCAGGGACATCTAAGATGTAGCTGTTTAAACATGCTGTTAGGATCGTTACAACTCCTATAACGTAAAATGGTAGTCCAAAACCTCCAACCTTCCTAGAGAAAAAATCCAGTTAAAGATACATTATTTGTACCTATTAATATTAATATTATTCTGATATTGTGCTTTTTTAAATTAAGGTACTTAAGAATTCTCTAATTAAAGTAACCAAATCCTTTCCCGTATATTCCTATATATTTTTTAATTATTTTTATTTGTCTTTTAAATTTTAAACGATTAACATTAAAAAAAATAAAGAAATAAAAATAGAATAAACCCAAACAGTAGTAAATATATTTCCCCATTTTTTTATCTAGACAGTTATTAAATATTGCCTTGTAAGACTTTAATGGCCGGTTGCACCAAAAGTATCTTTAGTAGACCTTTATTAAGGAGCTCTTAAAATTAAGGGTAACTTAAATTGTTTTCGCTTTCACCATTAGATTTTTATTGCAACTTAACTAAGACTACTTTTTCTTTTGCATCGTTCTTCTTTTTTATTGTTGGCCTTTACAACGCGAATAATCAGAATTACCTGATATTAGATCTTTCCTTTTCTGGCTTGTGTGTCATTTAAATGATAGAAGTAATCCGACTTGAATCTTTGTAAATAATTAAAACTTTTTTTTCATTTTATAGAATTATAATACAAAATCAGTAGTTAGTTTGTGATTTTTTGTTGTAAAATTAATAACAATATGAAAAAAGATCAAGGCGCATTTCTTTACGGCCATGAAAGGAATAATTATTGTCAATATGAAATATAAACACAAATACATCATTTAAAAAAAAACTTTTATTATTTTATATGAACAAATTAAATATTCCTAATTTACAAGTAAATACTTAAAATTTAAAAGCTTATTCAAACTTGTCATGTTTAAACTAAAGCTCATCTTCGATTTGCTCAAGTAAGCTGAGCACTCTTGGTTTCGTTAATTTGAACCTTTTGAATAATGTAAGATTATCCATCTCGTCAAAACAGTTCTTTTTAAAAATAACAGAACAATGTCCAAAAGAATAAAAAAGGTAAATAAATCTCAAAATTGCCATACGTAATAAAAATTCACTGTTTCTACATTTTTCTTGGAAATCTAATTTACATCGCATTTATAATATCACAATTCAAAACACCATTGTTTAAAAACTTCGTTTTTACATAATTTTTATCAAATTAATTATTTGAAACTACAAACAAACGAAAAATAAATGAACAATAAACAAAATATTTGTCAAATGTCAACTTCAAATTACTTAAGGGATCATTAAGTACAGAAAATCCTAAACTTAAAGTTAAGGGACCATTAAGGACCAATTTCAGCTGGTGCAAGAAACATTTAAAACTTAAGGGGCAGTTAATGCTTAAGAACAACTTAAGTGTCGCAAAAAGTGTTGGTGCAACCGGCCATAAATTTAGTTAAATTATTGTTGACGAACTAACTTACTCACTTAGAGGTCTGTTTGTTATCCAGAAATAGAGTACTCTATTTTACACTTTTTTTTAATAAACCGTTTGTTATCGTCAGTGTAATTTAGGACTAGGTGTTTGGTATGAATTCCTGTGTACACTAGTTTTGACTTAATTACTCTAACTCTCGAAGTAGTGAAGTTAGATGCATTTTTACTATTTTTACTACAAGACTTAAAGTTGTTTGTATATAAACAGAACCATAAAGCCATTTTAAATATCTGGTATAAGTCTAAAACGCGTTTTTTTTTTAATTAAATACGGAAATTATATACTCTTAGTTCCACTTTTTAGTCCTACACTCACCTACTCTGTCCTACTCTGAACTTGATAACAAACAGACCTTTTATATACCTATTTGAAGTTTAAACTATTGATAAAGCTGACTAACATTGGATATTTGACAATAGGTAAGCAATTTTGTTAAATTTGGTCACCATATGACCATATTTTTTTAATATATTGGAAATTAGAAAAAAAAATCGTTAACACTCTGTCAGACTCAGGAATTTTTTTTAAACAAAAATAGGCGTAAAATTAGCGTAAACGCATGACATGCAAAGATAATTAATATCGGGACCTTTTTCCAGCTAAACTTATCATAAATTTGCTTTAAATTTGTCATTGTGTTTATAAGAAGCTTTTTTAAAATAAAACTTTTCTTAAAAAAAATGTTATACGTACTTTGGGTAAATTTGATGATTGCGTTTTCGTAATACTTTTTCTCATAATATAAAAAAATATTTCTGGAAGCCATGTCGAAATCAAATAATTTTATTAGCTAGTTAAGATACCAAATTTGGTTAAATTTTGACTTGCTTTTATTCAAATATTTTTATTTTTTATTTTTTTTAACAGAAAATCTTATATAAAAATTATTTTTTAATTTCAATTCCAATTAACCTATTTGGGTACTTAGTATTATCTTAAGAGATTTAAGACAGAGCAAAATGAATTTTACTTTTTTGGCTTGTATTCTTTGTAATCTTCATATTTCATTTCGATTGTTTTTAAAATATATTGACATAAATTATTACCCGTTAGGCTTTGCTTTAAAACTAAAATGGGCTGTCTTACAAAAAAATGATTTGGATACAAATTAGGTATTGTTAAAAACCCACGATTTTAATATATTATATTTTCGGAAATTTTAAGCTACATACATACATTTAAATTAAAAATTCACCAATTTTAATTTAAAGGTGAGAGACTAAAATTTCGATCTTTTTCCTTATAAAAGTAAAATTGTTTTAATTAATAAAACAGTAAGTTAAAATTTAGTTTTTAAATCAACTAAAAAATAATTAAAATAAGATCTACGGAATGTTATATAAACCGTGTTTAAAGATTTAGGGAAAATCAAGAACTATACGAGGTCAGTTTAAAAATATATATTATCTTTTTGTTCCACATATTGAGTGAAAGCCTAATGTTTCAAAATATTGTTTGTCTTTTAATCCTAAAATTTTGGTAAAGAGATAGTGTTTTCTCGAGTTTGCGCATTATTGAAGGGGAATAACTCAGTCTTTAAAACGGTTTCTAAGTGCTGTTTTAATAAATCTATTCGGTAAATTAAATATATTTTCTTTGGTCTTGTAGTTAAAAGGGTATTAAAAAACTGGATACCAGTGCACTTTAGGACCCCATATCTCCGCAGAGAAAGCTAGAAATTAATGTGTATAAATTTAAACCCAAATGTACGAGTTTTCGAACGTATTTTTGATACCACCTAGTTGTTATTATAATAATATAAACATTATTACAATAAAAACCCTAATTAAACTTGATTTGTTTATAAAAAGCACAAATTGTTTTATAAAGCTTATAATAAATATAAAATTTTACTTACCGTATAAAGAAAACCACCTACGCCAGGTCCTGCACATAATCCAAGTCCGACAAATGTTTCTAGAAGCCCCTAAAATTATGAAATAAATATAAAAAAATTTAACTAAAATTTCAAGAATTTTGTTTCTTTTTATTTATTCTTTTTTCTTTAATGTTATATCATATTTCTTTTTTTATTTGGGTTTATCTTGATAAAGATGTTAGACTTGCCACCAAAACGTAGATAAGTGATTTTGGGATTTTTCTTTTTTCTGTATTAGGCGATCTACGTTTATAGGGATCAATAGAACTGACCACGCATAGTCGCTATACTCTGAAAAAGTAGCGATGCAATGCTATTGTAAAGGGTGATTAAATTTGGATTTCCACATTAAAGATATAAAAAAAATACGTAAAAGTTAAAAAATTTAAAAAATGTTCATTTGCCCTTTAAAGTTAGGTTTTTACAATTATATGTGGAAGATCACGTAAATGACCGCTGCGGCTCATGTGACATGACGTAATCCGTTTGTTAAAATTTTCGACTACTCTGCCGCACAAATAACGTTCTATGGCGGCTATTTCGCGTCTAATCTCCTGTTTCGGCTCTGCAATGGTCTTTGGTTTATTCTTGTATACTCTGCTCTTCAGATACCCCCAAAGGAAAAAATCTGCAGGAGTTAAATCACACGATTGCGGTGACGAATTGATGTAACCGTTATGTGAAATAATGCCATTGGGATACTTGCTGTGCACTAATTGTATCTTTTCTCCTGCTGTGTGGCAGGTGGCACCGTTTTTTTTGAAACCAGAAATATTCGATATCCATAGCTTTCAACTGCTCTCAGAAGAAATATGTTATCATATTCCGATAACGAACACCATTAATCGAAACAGCATTATCTGCATGATCCTCAAAAAAAAATACGTCAATTACGCTTCCTGATCAAAAGGCACACCAAACATGAGGATGCATCTCCTGAACAATCTTTACGAGGGCTTTTGATGTTAGCTACAGGTTCAAATTTTTGAACCACATTCTAAACTGCCCTCTCAGGAGGTCGATTTTCCGCGCCAAAAAATTCACGTAAATCACGAAATGCACTTTTTCTCGATCGTCGATTTTCATAATATGCATGGATAATTTTAACATATTGTTCTTGCATTTATTGCTCCATGACTACTTTTCTTTAACTTTTTAGGTTAAAAATCTCTTATAATGATTATAATGTGGAAACTCAACTTGAATCACCCCTCATAAAAACTTTTTTAGCGAGTACTCAACAAGAACTTTTTAAATATGTTTTATAGGAACAGGTGGCGGATTTACGTTTTAATAAGTTTTCGTTAGGTTGCTCGCCTGAAAAATTTCTAAAAAATGGGATCAATTTGGTCCTGGTCCCGGTATATAGCAGTACTCAATCCTATTGACCCCTACTACCCTACGTAACGCAATTTATGGAGATTTTTAACTCCCCCTCGTCCCCCATGTAACGCTCTGTAACGTATTTCTGTACCCCTCTCCCCCTAGGGAGTTACGTAACCACCAAGTGACCATTTTTACCTAAAAGTCAAATTTATGTGGCTTAAAGTAACGAAAAGTCGCTAAAATAAAATAAAATTCAAATTTTGAGAAAAAAAATCTTTTTAAAAAATGCGTGAGAGATCTCTTTATACGACCGTTCTGAAGGGTTAAAAAACAATGTTACGTAACGCGTAGTTTAAAACTAATTTCATTTATGACTATATGCTCCTAGAAATTTCTTAATTTTCAACCAAATTTATTACACATTTAGTTTTAATTTTTATTTTATTTTTCAGTTAATTTCATCTTAATAACGGTGGCAGACTTGCCACCGAAACCTAGATAGGTGTTTTTGTTTTTTTTTCTGTTTCAGGCGATCTGCCAGTTCATAGGTATCAATAGTACTGAGCACACTCAATTTCATATATCCTGGGACCAGGATCGAAGTGGTCCCGTTCTATAGAAACTTTCCAGGCGAGTAACTCAACGAGAACTTATTAAGAACTTTTTATACTCATGTAAGTAAAACTCACCCTAACAGCCCCGGCATGCTCAGGAAAGATATTTATTATCAGTACATATGCGGCAGTCAAGTACGCACTTACTCCTAAAGCGACTAAACCTCTTACGAGAAATGAAAGAGTCACAAACAGAGTATAGTCTTCTATGTCTCCTATTAGCCTTAAACATAAATAAACGTTTTCCAAATAATAAAATAAACACAATGTCTTTTAATATACTATTAATAATATAACTTGCAAATACTGAATTTAGAACAAAAAGACCGAAAATTAGATATATTAGAAAATCTTTAAACTTACATAAACATAAAAAAGACAATAATGTAAATATGCTTAACTCCTTAAGTACGAGATCCCTGTGCTTGATTTTTAAGTTTATGTGTTTTTAAAACGAAATACGATTTTTATAGTTAATTTTAATTAAGATTAAGTATGATATGGATTTTTAGATGTAATAATTATATTTTTTAATAATTAAAATACTCGAATGTAGAAAAAATGAACTGAGCTCTTTTTAAATTCCACATTTTGTCGGTTAAGGTTTTAGTTAATTATAATGCAATTTGGTTACTAAAATTCTATATATTACTAATTCTTCTTCTTGCGGTGCCATACTCTATTTTAGAGTGAAGGCGCCCTTTCACACATATCTGTGTTGCGTACCAACTAGACACAGATAAGGGGACCACCGGCTTGACGTGCCTTCCGAAGCACATGTGAGAGGGTTTACCAGGCAGAAATACTACACAGTGGTTTGCCATTGCCTTCTATGAGGTGACGAGCTATGAATAAGTCCAATGGACAGTGCGGGGATCGAACCCGGGTCTTCACGGCTAAGAGGCTGGTACGCTGCCACTACACCAACTCGCCACGATAGTATGTTACTAATACTATTACTAAATCCTGTGATAAGGCCTGACTTTTAAAAACTCAAGCTTACAAAAAGTTTCTCCACAACCCTAGCCCCGAAACTCGGCAGGCCAACATAAAACAAGAAATCAGTATATCTATCTCAAAAGCAAAAGACCGTTTTAACAATCGGATACAAGTAAAGTGCTCTCTTGCTCGAATGGCAGTAAAGCCTTCTGGTCCCTTG
Organism: Listronotus oregonensis; assembly: GCA_019359885.1. Taxonomy (NCBI): domain Eukaryota; kingdom Metazoa; phylum Arthropoda; class Insecta; order Coleoptera; family Curculionidae; genus Listronotus; species Listronotus oregonensis. The sequence continues at coordinate 14,905 of JAHBCN010007080.1, read as the reverse complement.
CCAAAAATATTAGTCAAAACTATTGCACAAATTCTTTTCCACCCCTAATTTTTGAAGATGAAATTGTTTCTACCTCTAAAGGAGAAGCCGAACTATTTGCCAAACAATTTGCTGCCATTTTTACCCTTAATCCTCTTATTAATCTTCATCTTCCAACAGTTGCCCCTGTATCTCATAAAATGTCCGATATCGTTTTTAAAGTCAAACAGATCAAGCGTATTCTTTCTTCTCTTAATACTTAAAAATCGTCTGGGCTGGATGTCATACCAGCAATCGTCTTAAAAAAATGTGCCACTGAGCTTGCACCCATCCTAACTCGCTGCTTTCGAATCTCTTACGATACGGATATTTTACCGGAGAGCTGGAAAGCTGCCCGTGTGCAACCTGTCCCCAAAAAAGGATGCAAAACTCTCCCTTTTAACTGTAGACACATATCTCTTCTTTCTGTTGTTTGCAAAGTAATAAAAAAAATCATTAATTCCCATATCTTAAAGTATCTGGAAAAACACAAGATCTTACATAATAGACACTATGGATACCGTCACAGAAGATCCACAACTGATCTTCTTTCCATTGTCTCACACAACTGGAAAAAGTCCCTGAGTTTTTTGGTAATGGTTTTCTGGCATGATAGGCTTCTAAATAAACTTCCTTCCTACGGTCTTCCACCTAAGCTTTGCTCTTGGCTCTCCAGTTTCCTTTCTACGTATATCAGTTACTGTAGATGGCCATTCTTCCAGCTTTTACCAAATTAATGCTGGGGTGCCTCAGGACTCAGTAGTGGCACCCACTCTGTTTCTTCTACACATTACCGATCTTCTTTCTTCCAAAATCAATCCCATTCATAGTTTTGCTAACGATAGTACCCTCCACTCAAACATTCAATTTCTCAAGCCCGTCAATAAGCCCGATTTGGAAACCAAGCGTAGGTTAATGCTGATATCTCTATCACAAAACCTCAAACTTATCTTGAATTGGGGCGCCAAAAATCTTGTTTAGTTTAATGCCTCGAAAACACAGTCATGTTCACTGTCGCGAAAAAAGTCTGCCAATGCTCATCCGTTACATATGAGCAGCCAAGTTCTGCAGAACAAAGAGTCATTTAATCTTGTAGGCATTACATGAATAACCTCAACTGACACAAACACATTACATCCACAGCCTCGGCAGCTTCAAAAAAGCTTGGATTCCTCTTTCGAGCCTCTCATTTTCCAATCTGTATACTCTGTATGTATCCCAAATCAGACCCTCTTTAAAATATTGTTTTCATGTCTGGGGAATGGCGTCTCCTATATATTCAACACTAAGCATTCTGGATTCCATCCAAAGAAGAGGCGTCCGTCTTATTAATGATCCCACGCTTACAGAAGGGCTTCCTCCTCTTGCCCACCGTCGAGCTGTAGGGGATCTGTCGCTCTTCTATAAGTATTTTCACGGCTTCTGCTAAGAGGAGTTGACCAGTATAATTCTTCCTCTGGCAGCTCCCAACAGAGCAACACGTAGTGCAACTTTTATGCATCCTTTTAACGTTCAACTAGAGAGGCCCTGAACTTCTCGCTTTCTTTGTTCCTTTATCCCTAGAGTGTCCAGACTATGGAACCTGCTACCCGCAGTAGTTTTTCCTTCTCCTCCAAGTCTCCATATATTTAAGTCCCGTGTGAACAAACTCTTTCACCACACTTAAGACAACCACAGTACGTTAGTACTTAGGCATCAGGCTTCGTGGACCGTCCAAAGATAAAAAAACTAAAATCCATAAAATATACAAAGAAAAAACAAATACCAAATATATTATCTAATTTGCCTTAGTTAATTAAGAATTGGATACAGCTATTGATAAACAAAGTATTGGTCTTGAGTACTTACCCAAATATAATATTGGCTATTCCAGATAAAAATAGACCCGTCAAAAATATTAATTTGATTCCAAACTTGGGAAGCTAAAACAAAATTAACTTTTATCGTAAAAAATGCTGATTATATTCTTAAACTTTTGTATGGTGCTTAATAAACTACTTCCTGTAGAGTGTGTCAAAGTGTTAAAATTTAAATGTAAATTTATAGAACTTAACGTTCTTGTTTTTTCTGCCGTTGATATTGCCGTTGGCAGGTTAAACTTATGACGTTTAATCCAATCATTTATAGGCGACGTTACTGCTGCTAAACGAAATTCAGTTGGTTAGTTCTAGCTAGTCGTTCGAACCTGACCAAGTATTATATTTTGGCTTTGGTCGGTCGCTGACGTTCGTAATGGACCAATAAGATAGTTTTTTGAGTCAGTGTTGGTCATGCACTGTTGATATAAATATCAGCCGCACTAAAACATATTAAAAATCCAAACGCAGTGTAGTACTAAACATTTTGAGGCATCCTTTTAGAAGTTTAAATCGTGTTCAATAAACATAAACCAAAGAGTACATAAACATTTACAAAAGAGTTCAGTGATAAATAACAGTATTGACACTGACAGTCAAATCTTAAATCTAACGTAAGGAACGCCAACGAAACGTTAAGTTTATAAACTGCCAGTAAAACAGGAGAGTAATTTAGATTTAAATAGGCCACCTAACATAGTGTTACTCATTTAAATAATTTTCACCTATATTAATTCTCATGAATTTATAATTATTAAAGTAAAAACTCTTTGCCCAGCTAAAAAATTTCAATCTCTTGAGAAAATATAAAGTTAAAACTTATGCTACAGGGTTCCCCATAATAGACCACCCATTTTAATTGCTTAGTAACATTGTTAAAACTTAATAAAACTGACATTTTATTACACTTAATTACAATTCACTCTTTGAAATTAACTATCCAAACTTTTAAAAATTACGTCTTTTAAGTAAATGTCATTAACTTCAATGCCCTTTTTAAGATTTGACAAGAAATGATTCATGACACGATGAACGAAAACCTGATATTTTCACCGGACCTCCTCAGGAATTCGGACTTTAAGATCTTGTATGTTTTCTAAACGAGTTGCAAAAACCTTCGACTTTAAATAGCCCCACAGAAAAAAGTCTGGTGCAGTTAATTTCGGTGATCTTAAAAGCCAATTTAAATCCCCAAATAGTGAAATAAGTCGATCATTAAAGGCTTCTGGCAGAAATCTTTTAGAGAGCTTCATCTTCTTGTATTAAGTTACTCTTTATGTTTTCAACCAAAAAAAATTGTTGAACTAAATAATCCATGAGAATTAAAACTAAATATTTAATTATGTGTTCAAACCTTTTGATACTTTATTAGAAAAATGACCTTTTACGAAAATCAATTTTTCCTAGTTTTGTGACAGGTGCCTACTCGATTAAAAATATGTTGATTAAAATCCCAAAGGCCATAGAAGATATAAATATAAAAAAAACGTACTGACTTATCTCTTATAGAATTTATTTCAATATCAAAATAGGTAGTCTATTATGGGGAACCCTGTAATAGGAAACAGACTCGATATAAAGATTTTAAATTAAATTTATTTAAATCATTAAATTATTATTCGACCTAAGTTAATTGATAACATAGATATAGTTAATTTAACAATAATACATATACCTATATCAGGTATTTGCAATAAGAAAGTAAATAAAAAAAAAATCAAATTAAAACACACAAAAATTAAGATCTTTTTTAAAAGCAAATTCACCCCAATGTTGTATAATTTTGTAAGAAGAAAAATCATAGATAACCTAACTTTAGATATATAATGACTAATCGCATTTATGGCAAGTTTACGACCTCGCGCACTAAACAAACGATAGTGTCATTAAGCATCCGTATTTAAAAAGCAGGACCAGTTCCGGACTTAGAAATTTGTATGTCATTAATTAATTTATATTTATATAATATATTTTTTATATATTTAGATACTAAATTCTTTTATTTTGCGTTTCTATACATATATAAATTATGTTAGAGGGAGAGAGAGAGAGGTTATACACCTATTCTTGCTTCCCTCTCTCGCACGCTTGTTCCCAAGGCTGCCTCTAGTAGGTATATGCACAAAAAGTTACTTTCAAGAAAGTGGCAAGCACAATACATCTAAAAGCACCTAATATTTCCAAAATAGTTAAAAATAGGTGTAGAACATTGTACATCAAATATATCTAGAATATTCTGAAGAATCCAAAAATTGACTAATATACAGGGCGTTGCATTTAAATTAAGAAAGTTAGTGTTAGCCACTATTACATGACACACCCTGTATAAAAAGTATTTACTGAATAAAATGCGCAACCAAAAATACCGATACACGTGTCCGAGTGTTTTTTCGAACACGCCACCGTTTATTTATTATTGAATTTATTCCATTTGGCTGATACACACTGTATTATAAAGCTTACGACACTACAAAAAACATTCATGGAGCGTTGCAGCACCCTCCCGATTTGTTTATTAAATATATTTATGATTTGGAACATGCTTTTAAAACTAAGTTTGAAGACATTTGTATAAAACAGGAAGTTTCACATAATTTCACATAAACTCTTAAATAAAATGAAAAGAATATAATTTACCCATCCATGCAATGATTTCCCAAAAATGTAAATTATAAAATAATTTATTAGGCTTAAAATATTTTATACGATGAAATATACCAATCGTGATCTAAAGTACCAGTCAAAAGATAAGAAAACTAAAAATTATATCACACATATAATCAATTAATAGTCACAGTAACAAGTCGATGTAACTTTCAGATTTTGTCATTTCAATAAACTGTTTGCCTACTTTTTTTTTAAAGTCACTATTTTTCATCTCACCTTGAACATTCAAGCTCTAGCCTTGGCATTTAGCCTTTAAAAAACTAAAATTGTTTATTTTAGTGATGTTTTGAGCCACCTTGATTATCAAGTTGTTCCACTCTATTCTTTCCTAAATATCTACTGAGATTTTTTTTCCAAATCATAAACCTACTTTCAAATTTAATTAATTTAATGGGGAACCCTCTTTTTATTAAAGCATGCTGTACATTGTATATTAATATATTCTTACTAAGAAATTATGTTGTTGTTACCAATATAGGAAATGCTAAACTATATGTTTAAGTAATAAAAAAATTAAACTACATTGTAGTGTTTTTTTCTACAGTAAAAATGAAAGAATATACATTAAAGGTAAGTATTAAGGTGTATAGGTACCGTTTTAGAAAAAACATCCCTCCACTGAATTTTTGACCCCAGAAACCCATAGAATCACATACTTTAAAACTTTTTTCTCTTTTTCTTTGAAATGGGAGATGTACATCAAGAGTAATTAGCGGAAGCAAGTTCTACTCTATTGCAAAGACTATTGGTTTTTTTCCAAAATGTTATACAGTCAAATTAGTTAAACGTAAAATGGATTACAAAATTTAATTCTGCATAGGTACTCGAAGACCTCAAAAACCATATATTAACACTTACTTATTGTTTTATTACAATTTTGAAATAAAGATTTCTTATAATTATTTTACATTGGTTCACACAAAAATTACATAATATTAATTTTTTAAGAAAAATTGCAACATTTAATCCCCTGTAAACATCGCTTTGCCCAAAACTAATTTTTCTCAAAAATAATCTAATCTTTTTTGAAAATAACCAACCCTAAAAAGACTGCAAAAAAACTCCTTGAAAGGGACGATTTTCCAGGACTGCAATGTATAGTTATACATATAAATTTTTTTCCGTGTAAAACTTAATTTTTACCGTTGATATTTCTCTCAGTGTACCCCCAAGCTGTTTAAGTGTCATTCTATCTACACGTGACGTCAGAAATTTGTTTCCCATATAACCAATGCTATTGGGAACTTTATGTCGCTTCTTGAGGTTTATATTCTTTGGCCACGGCGCACGGACACATTTTTTCGCCCATAAAATCTCACTTTTGAACCGCGCATCTGATACCCTTTACCGGTCCATATTGAGGTCAGTGAGAAAAATTAAGTATTATTATTAAAAAAATATATTATATTTTTGACGAAGACGTATTTTTAAGTAATATGTTTATTATATTATTTTAATGCATTTAAAATATAACATTTTAGTATAACGTATTATTGAAATAAGTCCATAAAATTATATTTAAAATTTTATTTTAAATGAGATCAAAATAGCTTTAGAAAAATTTATCGTAAAAAGCTTTCCCAAATTAAAAAAAAAAAACCTTTTAAAAAAATCTCCCTTTTAGAGCGAAACGTCAAGCAATTTAATTTTGTTTAAATAAAAAAGGAGACCAGATGTCTAAGAAATTACTAGACTTATTTTTAATAATTGGTTTAAAAGAATTTTTTAAATATTTGAAATATATTTTTTACATACAGGTTAGTAAGTAAAAAGTACGACACGGCATAAAAATATTATAAAGGTGCTAAGGCTGCGTTTACAAAATTCGGTATTTGGGGTTTGTTGGGTATGCGGAATTAAACAATAAATCGACACTGTTGCCAGATTTCTCAGTTTTGTGCTACACGTAATGTTGCTGTTATTCTTATTGGAAGGTCCTACTTTTATTGTTATGAACATGTTAAACTTAGGGAGATTCCAAAATTCCAGAATTCTATCTTTACTAGTTGCTGAGATATGACAACACTGCTTTCGCCGTATTAAAGAAATTAAAGCCTTCCGTAACTTATTAGAGAGAGCAAAATAAAACTTTTAAATTAGATTCCCTATTTTATAGTCCAAAATAGTTATTTTGGGTAAAAAATTTCTATGCTATTTTCTCTTCATAAAATACAAATACACTCATTTTTTATAAACATTAAAACATATATTTTATATACCTTATTATGTTTCTTAAAATATAATTTTTAATTTCCTAAGTATAAAAGATAGAATAATAAACAACTTACTAATTTACCAAATGCTGGTGACGATAAAAAAACCACTAAAGCATAATATCCAAAAATCATGCCTGACATTGTCCCTGACAGTCCTTTCTTGGCACTTACTGCTGGATAAAACGGTGCTAGTATGGACAAAGAGCAGTAACTCATAAAATCGGCTAATCCAAGCATAACCAGAGATAGTTTTTGGTTTAATGTAAGTCTGTTTTTTTTCCTAAAAGAAATGTACACGTTTTAATACCCGTAAGTAATTCATTTTTATTTAGAAGTTAATAAAAATAAATTGTTCATAATTTCTTTCTCTGTTCATGCGGTATATAATAAGATAAATGCAGTACTTATTAGTCAAGCTATGTATACTAAGAAACAAAGAAAGTAAACACCCATTCATATACAATCACTACAATACATTATAGTCCAGAAAACGAAGCTGAAAAAAGTGCAAAAGCACCCAATTTTTTCAAAATTCATAGATTTGCATAAAAATTTGGGATTGAGCTTAACTTACTTCTAACTTAACTCTTCCAAATCTATATTATGCCGATGGGCGCTCATTATATTTTAGGGGTGAAAACTACCCTTTATTGCTAAACCCTTTAAAACTATACATGTGTATGTGATGGTAATATAAGTCGTTGTGAATCAGTAAAGTACTTAGGTGTTTATTTTGATCAGTGTTTAAGATGGAATGTGCACATTGAATATGTAGCTAAAAAAGTAAGAAAGTTAATTTATAAGTTTTTTCAGCTAAGATCATTTTTGCCAAATAATGTTCTAAATGTGGTGTATCTAGCTTTACTGGAATCAGTAATGGATTACGGAACTATAGCTTGGGGAGCTGCATGCAACAGCCTATTAATATCTCTAACTAATTCTCAAAAATATGTACTAAAAATAATTTTACGTAAAAAACGCAGCTTCTCAACAGACACCTTATATAGGGAATCTGGAATGTGCACGGTTAGACAATTGAATTGTATAAAAATCATTAATTTCTCTATTCATTTTGAATTGTTTACTAATTTTGTATCACATATGCATGAAACAAGAGCCGTAGGTCGAAATTACTTTTCTCTACCTCAGCAATTCTTTTCCGGAACTCAAAGGCATGTTACTTACGTTGGGCCCAGAGTCTATTAATCTAAGGGGGTTATGACATCGTCGAGAATGGGGATAGCAAAAGTCCAAGACGTGAGGGTGTGAAAAGTACCGCTTATGTTGGCTCTACTCTCTAAAGTTACTATCATTCTCAGCTGTGGACAGAGTCGTGCCACAAGTCGAAGTTTTTAAAGTTTTTATATGGGGTTATTTTTGTAGTAGCAAATATTTGTGTACAGAGTTGATATTTTATTGGTTTTGACTGTTTTTACTATATTGTTTTTGGTAGTGTTCAGTCGTGTAGGCTTAATTAGTCCTTAGTATGCAATAGACCAAAAAGTTGTGTTCCCCATAAGGATTCTGTCATTTGCTCGGAGATGTTAAAAAGACGATTTTTATTGTCTTCCAGAAAAATCCTGTTTTTTAAAGGAAAACTATAAATGAAATTTTTGTGTTTGTATTGTAGGATTTTAATGTGATCGAAAAGGAAAAAATATAAATGAAATTTTTTGTGTGTATTAAAGAGAATTTTAATTTTTAAATGATTTTTATCTTTTTGAATATAAATGTGTATACCACAAAATATTATTAAATAATACCACTAAGTACTGTGTTCTTTCCTTCCATGTAAAAATTTCAGTTGTATTTTATCTAATTGTTGCAATTGTAAATGTATTGTAGTGTTGTAGTTGTGAAACAAATAAAGTTTAGTTTTGTAGCACTAAACCTGTCTTCACATTTTTTACATAAAATTATTCATTTTATTGCCAAAGTGAAAAATCTTGCCATTATTCTGCAATATCAAGATGCTGTATGGTCCGTAAGTAAATAAATAACTAGTTTTTAAAAGTAACAGAATTAGTTTTTAAAATAAAATAAATTAAGGGGTAATAGACAAGTTTTTATAGTTATGAAGTAATACAGAAACACCGTCATAAATTCCTAAAAAGAACAGTTATTATTCTATGGCTTCCAGTATCTGATCTGGAGTTGGATATTTTATAATCTAACAAATATCTTTAAGATGCCTGGTAAAAGCCCATTTCTGATCCTGCACCGAGTCCTGCACTTATAGTAAAGCTTCCTTCCCTTGCCCACCGACGGGCTGTAGGGAATTCTGTCTTTCTTTTATAGGTATTTCCACGGCTTCTGCTTAGAGGAGTTGGCCAGTATAATTCCTTCTCTGGCAGCCCCACGGGGAACATGTGGTGCAACTTTTATGCATCTTTTTTCAGCTAGAGGCCCCGAACTTCCCGTTTTCTTCGTTCCCTTATCCCTAAGTGCAAGACTATGGAACCTGCTACCTGCAGAATTTAAGTCTCTTGTAAATAAACTTCCCCTTACCACACTTTAGACACCCACGGTGCGTTAATACTAGGCTTCAGCCTTCGCCGAGTGTTCCAAGATAAAAAAATAATTAAAAACCCCAAACTTCTTTACTTGCTCATACAATTTTATAAACGTCGTAATATAGATGGGTATTATTAAAGAAAAAAAAGGTATTAATAATTCAATATCGCGTGTTTAAAAATAGAGTAAGTACCTACTAATAATTATAATAAATCAGCAATCATCAGTATTTTCTACAACATTTTATTTTCTTTATCATTTTTAAAATATTTAATGTAGTAGGTACCATTGCAAAGGTAGGCCATCGTCGTGATGTCGCTTTAATTTTTAATTTCAATAATTGAATTACATTTATATTATTGAAATATAAATTTTGTTCGTCGGAATAAAAGCAGTTTTCGTTTTCCCCTTTGCACGCCACTGTCCGGCATAAAATCCAACATGGCCGAAATGGGCCCTTCTTGACGTCACAGAAGAGTTTTTCAATATGGCGGATGTCATAACCCCCTTAAGATTAATAAACTCTATTTGGGCCTAAAGTACTAAACATGATACCTATGGAACTAAAGATTAAACCTAATAAAAATAATAAAGCAAAAATTAAACACTGGGTTTTAACTAATTTTGTTAGTATTTGCTGTAATATTTCTTGGTTTGTGCCTTAATAAGGTCATTTATTCGGTAAATAATTCTGCTGTTTTTTTTTATTTATTTCTTATTATTTTTTCTTTTTTTACATTTTTTATTTACTAAACCTTTTTTACTGGTTATTTAACATTTTTTTGTCGCTTTTTTTTAAGCACGATTTTTTAACGGCATCGGCATATGAGTGAGGCACACACAAATCACATGATTCATTTTGTCACTCTTATAAAAAATTTTTTAAAATTTTTTAAATTAATATATTAAAAAAAATTTTTTATATTTAATTATATAATATAATTATTTTTTTTTTAAAAAATTTAATAAATAAATAAATAAAAAAAAATTTTTAAAAATTTTTAATTTTATATTAATTTTATTATTTTTAATATAAAAATAAAAAAATTATATATATATATATATATATATATATATATATATATATATATATATATATATATATATATATATATATATATATATATATATATATATATATATATATATATATATATATATATATATATATATATATATATATATATATATATTTTTTTTTTTTATTTTTTTAAAAAAATAAAATATTTTTTTATTTAAAAATTTATTTAATTTTATTTATTTATAATATTTTTTATTAAATTTTAAATAATTTATTTAATATATTTAAAATTAAATATTATAAAAATTTTTAAATTTTTTATCGACTTACCCAAACTTTTAAATGGAACAAAAATAGTTTTGATTTGTTGTTAACCAAAATTTTGAAAAACTCAGAATATATTTAAAAGGTTTAAGAAAATAAATTATCAAGTTTATATATATATATATATATATATATATATATATATATATATATATATATATATATATATATATATATATATATATATATATATATATATATATATATATATATATATATATATATATATATATATATATATAATATATATATAGATATATATATATATATATATATATATATATATATATATATATATATATATATATATATATATATATATATATATATTCTAAAAGGTTTAATAGAAACATTCATATAGTTTATGTAAATATATGTAAGATAAGTTGTTGATCGGATATTTTGTTATATTACTTAATTTATTAAAGTGTAAATGTTACGTTTTAGTAGGTTTATTTTTGTAACTACGATTTTATAGTTGAAAATGTATTAATTTATTAAGTTTATTCACCTGCAAATAAGGATGTATAGTTATTTTCATCCCCTTCTTTCAGTCAGATACAAACAGTTGTTTTATGTAAATCGTATCTTATAAATGGTAGGCTAATATTTCCATATAAAGAAAATATAGAATTTGACACAAATTCCCCAAAAATTGGCATTTTAAAGAATCGAAATTCTCGGATCAAAAATCTTTAAACCTACAACTTTGCACATTTATTTTCTAAAATTTCCGGGAAGAAATCCTCGGACTCCCTGTTTTCGTTGGTTGGTATTCCATACTCCCCAAATACCCCGGTATGTGGGGAGAGGGGCGCAAATGTTAAGCCCCGCCAAGGGCGCGGCCATACGTAGATACGGCCCTGATTTTAGATAATTGTATAAGAATTGTAAGTTTGATTTCTTGTTTTAATAAATAAATAAATTACGAATAACGAGTATACATTAAAGCCTAAGTTGAAAAAAAATTACCTAAATAAGTTGAAAGAGTAGTATTTTGGTTCCTTGAAACATTATTTAAAATATTTAAGCCGTTAAAAATCAAACCTTATTATGATTTAAAAAAAATTTCTACCCTAAAAAATTAATATGTTATTACAATGTTTTGCATAAAAATTTGGAATTAAGCTTAACCTACCTTTCTCTTCAAAATCTCTTTTATGCTGAGGTCGCTTTTTATTTTTTAGGGGTAAAAACTTTCTCTTATTCCAAAAACCTTTAAAACATGCATATTAAAGCTTAAGTCACATAAAATTAGGCTTAAATTAATTAAAAAATAAGTATTTAATTCTTTGAAGAAATTTTTTAATATTTTTAAAAACCTTAAAACCCCCAAACCCTTATTATGAAAAAAAAATGTTTACCCTAGAAAAGTTAACATATTGACACAGAGTTGTAATTAAAAAATGTGACTACTCAGAAGTATTACTTATTTAATTTTGTAATTTTTTAATCCAAAAAAAAACCCCCCCCTTCAATCTTAAAAAAAAAAAAAGTATAAAACCCCTTTTTTTTTTTAAAGCATCGAACCCTTTTTTAAAAGCTTAAAAAAAATTTTTTTTTTTAAGCAAAACTTCTTCAGTTTTTGAGATAAAAAGTTCTATAAAAAACCATTTTGTTGGGGTTTTTTTTAAAAGCTATAAGGTCCTATATGTATATTAAAAATGTTTAAAACCCTTAATTTTTAAAAGGGGTGAGTTTAAAGGGCTGAAACAACGTAGTGCTTGTCTATACACACACCTTTTAAACGTTTATATCTCAATTAATTTCCGTTATACAGTAAATTTAAATAAAGCAAAAGATTTGTAATTCAAAAAGCGACAATTTAATACCTAAGTAATTTTTACGTATCTCCCTTAGTTTTCGAGTTATTTTCAATAAAATTCTGAAATCAGTTAGTGTAGATGGTCATTCCTCCAGTTTCTACCAAATTAATGCCGGGGTGCCCCAGGGCTCAGTTCCCACCCCGCTGTTTCTTTTTACACATTAACGATCTTCTCTCTTCCACAATCAATCCCATTCATTTTTTTCTGACGATAGTACCCTCCACTGGGGGACTAAATTTTCCCAAAACCACCGTGTGATTCTGATTTGGAAAAAAACGAAAAGGTCAATGCAGATATCTCTTTCACAAGACCTCAAACTTATTTTGGAGTGGAGCCCAAAAATCTTGTTCATTTAATGCCTCGAAAACACAGTCATGTTCGCTGTCCAAAAAAAGTCTGAAATTACCCTTAATAGGCGGCCAATCCAGAAAAAGGGGTCGTTTAATCTTGTCGGCGTTCTTTTAGAAAACCTTCCTGGCCCCTTAACCTACCTCGGCCTTAAAAAAAGCTTGGATTCCTCTTCGAGCCAGAAAATATTTCTTTTTCCCCAATCTGTACACTCTTATGTATCTAAATTACCCCCTCTTTAGAATATTGTTCTCATGTCTGGGTGGCGTCCCTAAAATTGCATTCGGACTCCTTCCCAAAAATAGCCGTTCGTCTTATTAATGATCCAAGCTCACGAAAAAGGTTCCCCTCTTCCCACCGTCGGCTGTGGGGTCTGTCGCTCTTCTATAGGTATTTTCACGGCTTCTGCTCAGAGGGTTGGCCAGTATAATTCTTCTCGGGGCTCCCCCAAAAGGAACCCTAGTGCAACTTTTATGCATCCTTTTCGGGTTAGTTAGAGAAACTTCCCGCTTTCTTGTTCCTTTTTCCCCCAAACAAGCTTGGGTCGACCTGCTTTTTCCCAACTTTTTTCCCTTTTCCTCCCCTCCCCAAATTGATTTTTCGTTTAAATTATTTACTTATTTAATATTAAAAAAATTTTGGTAAAAAAATAAAAATAAAAAAGGCCTATGGTTATATGGTTTCGGGGAAATTTTTTCATTTAAACAACTTTTTTTTTAAAATTTTTTTTTTATCTTCCTGAAATACTACTTTCCTACTCTAAATTTTTAAAAAGCTCCCTTTTCAAATTTTTGATTTTTTAAAAAAAAAAAAAATATGCTAAAAAATTTTTTTTTTTAACCAAAAAAGGGCTATCCAAACGGCAAATTTAAACCCCCCAAAATTTTTTTTTCATTTTTAGATAAATTCCTCATCCTGGGAAATATATGAAAAAAATTTTCCCCCCGGAAAGGTTTGGCAACCACCGTCAAGCTAAAGGCGCCCTTCGGCATGACATAGATTTTGATTTTGTCAAAATTTCAACTCATTCTATGCATTTTGGAAAAATTGCCAGCAACATGGTTCGTTTCCTGGACTTTAAGGCATATTTTCGAAAATTTAAAAAATGTAAAATTTTTTGGGGGCACATATTTTTAAAGGTCTTATTAAACATCTTTTAATTTTATAAAAAAACCTTCTCTTAAAAATGAGTCTTTTTATATCATTGTAACCAAGAATTAAATAAGGGGAAAATTCGGTATTCCAAAAAGTTTTGCTAATACCTTTTTAAATTTCATATTTATCTTAATAACAATAATTAGGTAGTTCTATTAAATATAGGTTTCTTATAAAAATGGTTATAAATACAATAGTCCTATCTTTGCTACGTTTTTTTCCCGAATGTTTCCCTTTATTTATTTTAATTGTTTTTTAAATTTACCTACATACTTCCCGTTTTTTTTTGTTTTTTTTTTTATGGAAAAGTATTTTAAAAATTGTAAAATTCCAAACCTTTAAAATCTTCACGTGCTATTATAAAAAGTATGACCTAGGTTTGTTTACTGGTATGTAAAAAATATTTCCCGGACCTGCATTATCTTTATTTAATTAATCCCCCTTGTAAAATGCATTAAAACTTTTTCCCACATACATAAACATAATAAAATATTAAAATTTGAATAGGGCCAAAAATAAAAAAAAAAGGTTAAACATGTTTTATTTGACATATTTTTTACAAATTAAACATTTTAACCAGTCCAAGTTTAAAAAATCTCAATTGTAATAATAGTTTTAAAATATTTTTTCCTTTTTTATGTAAAAATTTTTTAGTTTTTAAATTTTAGTTTTTTCCAAAATGACTAAGTTATCTGGAACACCCAAAAACCGAGGGGGGGCCCAAAACCCAAAAAAAAGAAAATCCGGAAGGCCCCCAAAAAAAAAACCTATATTAAAAAAACCGCAAAAATTTTTTTTTAATATTTATGAACTATAGTCAATTCAAAAAAAGGGCCACTGCTGCCTCGCTCAGTGGTTCAAATTATTTTTTTCCAAAAAAAATTGTGAAAAACTTATTTTACGTTTTTTAATATAACTCGAAAACTACTGACTTTGAAAAAAATGGTTTAAAAAAATAAT
>JAHBCN010007079.1:5000-45427 GCA_019359885.1 Listronotus oregonensis | reverse complement strand
TCTATACATATTTGCTAAGACATGTTTTTCAACAATGGATACCCTGATGGAGCATCCCTCATATAGAGATTGGATTAAAGGGGAATTTTACTTTCAAAAAATTTAACAGTGTTAGTTAGGTCACTATTATTTTTTTGATATCTAAGACAAAAAAAAAGAGAGAGGGAAGTTAAAAATCTGACCTAATCACTTAGAACTCCGAACGTTTGTTAATACCATTAAGTAGAAGTCAAACAAAAGCCAGTCACGTTTCCGATCCAAATCCGCCATATTGGAGCGCGGATATTTAAATGATCTAAATCAGTTGAACACGAATAAATACAAGTTGAACAAAATTTGGTTATATTTTATTATAATTAGGCCGTATCAGACGTTCACATTTTTTTATGAAAAATTAGGGTTTAAAATGTACTGAACAGACTCTTGCTAAAAGATTAAAAAAATTATGAAAAATGTAACTGCTTAATCAAAGAATGATTGAAAGACTCGTTTCGTTGTCAAATTTGGTTTAATGCAGAACATACCACTTTTAACATTTATTTCAATCTCACACAGATCATGCAATAGAGTAGGATGCATATGGTATGACCCCAGACTGAAAAGAGAACGACAACAATTTCCCTTATTCCACTTCCAATACGACGGTGGACGACGGCAATTCGTAAGCATATTGTTGGCAAAGATATGCAGGAAGATGCAGTACAAGCGTCCAGCTATTTTCTGAATAACTTAAAGGAATAGACGTGACTTTTTTCTGGGGCCAATTAACTCAGCTAATTTACAGGTTTCCACATGACAGGTCTGTAAAGTTAGTAAAGGGCAAAAATATTCGACGTTACTAACTCCATTACACCGGAGATATATGTTAGGACGGAGTTTTATAATGGGCTCGGGTATTGCAAAACTTAGCAGGGCAATGCCTTTGAGCATTAATTAAAATGAAAATGCTATTGAATTTATTTTTAAGAGGAATTTTTTTATTGTTTCAAATAATATCATTAATTTTTAAGAATGTTTATGAGTCAATTTTTTTTAAATAGCAGTTTGTATTTCATTTTTAGACTTAAATTAAAAATGCAATTAACAATCACTTCTTTAGCGTCCGAGGTCCAGCTGATACTACCGAGTGCCCGCGGTATTCTCCCCTTCTTTTTGGATCGATAAACTGGAAATTGGCCTCAGCACGTTTTGTGTCTGTCTTTATTTTACTCAAGACTTTACCTATTTAATGGACATTTTCTTTTATCGCACTGAAAATCTCTGCATGCAAGAAATTGGTTTAACAGCCGTGTATATAAAATAGAGTTTACGAAACTATTTAGTGATTTTTAGAGATATGTTGGTACAACTGAAGGTCGCTAAATTTGAAACTCAAATTGTTTCAACAAGCATTAGATTTAAAAAAGGTATACCGAATGCCCTGCCTGCGGTATTCCCCTCTTCTTGTTGGGTTGGTAGAAGAGGAATCGGCCACAGCACGTGTTCTGTCTGTCTTTATTGAGAGGAAAACTTTTTTACCACCTGATGTTTTTAAATAACATAAAAATATACAAATTTGTTATAAAAAAAGCTTATCTTCACAAAAAAGGTTTAATTTATTAGGGGATACAAAAAATTAAAAAGAAACAAGTTAAAAATTCATTTTTCTTCTAATTGTAAGAATAAGCAGTTATATAATGTTGCCATTTTTTTACAAGTAAAAACTGTTATTACAAAAAATCAACAAATAAACTTTTTTTACCTAAATCCTAACGCTAAATGTGTAATAAAATTACTATTGGTGGCACAACGTATATATTGCAAATATATGCAAATAATGAAAGAAGTAAATAATCCTTTATAGATTTTTCCATAAAACTGACTTAGGTTAAATAAGGTTGTGTATGTTTTTGTACTTTTTGCTAATTTTCCTGTCTTTAATTGCGTTTTAATGACTGGTTTCATAACATGCAATAAACCTACTTAAACAAGACACCTCGAAAATTGTGTTTTCTTATATGTCGCTAGTGTAAAATATCTACATTTTCCTTACAATAGAATATTAAATTAATTTAGCGTTACAATGGGCCCCTTGCACATATTTTTAAATGGTCAAAAATAATTCTTTATATTTAAATAGGGCTTCTGCTAATTTTTTTTTACGAAATTGCAGCAGTTAAGCTACTAAAATTCAAATATAAAACTTTCGCGCAAAAACGATATCCACCTCACGACGCGCTATCTACAGATTTACAATGCCTGACAGGCCAAGTTCCAATATTATATCTCGGATAAATACAAAAGGAATATAATACGACCCCAGGGCTAATCCAAATACAAAAAAAAACTTTTGATTTTCATTTGGCAATAAGTGTAATTTTCTTTAGTTTTTTAAAGAGTAGAATACTTTAGCTGTTCATTTTTGCTTCACAAAAATACATAAAAAACGTATTGCAATAGTTCAGAAAGTCAGTAATCATGATTATAACCACAAAAATTATATTGCATTGGTTTAAAAAGTCGTAATCATAATTACTTGCCAAGTGTTTTTCTTAAACAAGAATAATAGCTATTTATGGTACTAGTGTGTTATTATACATATAAGTCACGAGAGAAAAGTTTAGGCTAATTTTCTTGAGTGACTTATATGTAATAACACACGTGTTTCATACAATATTTTATCCAAAACTGTCATATTATTATAATATAAAGTCAAAGTAAGATACATAAAAAAGATCCTTGAAATAAAAAAAAATCCCTCTAGTATATTTCTACTTTGTCAAATTATGTGACATAGTAAATAACAGAAGGATTTTTCTTGCAAAAATGCAATTTTTCGAAGAATGTTGCGGTTTTGTAACTGGTGATTGTTTATTTAAAAAATTGATGTTTGTCAAGAACTGAAAAAGTCCTAGAATTGAAAACTCTCAAGTTTATAAAGAAATTTGGGAAGAAGCTAATAGAGCAATAACCAACCTGATCCCAGAGAAATCAAGACAGTTTTACAATAAGGAATTTCGTGAATTGGAAGTGTGGATGAAAAATAAAGGCATTCAATTGGTAATTGGTGGTGGTTATATTTAAGTAAGAAACTTGCCCCTTAGCCATTATGGACGAAATAATCCATGGTAAAAACAACCCTTAAGATATATAAGAACATCAATATATCCAGATATGGAAAATTTGTAGCTTTTCTTAAATCAAAATCCAGAAATTATACGTCTACGAAGGCCAAAGTTTTAGGAAGAGCTAAAATCGAGCAATTTTTGCAAAAAGCTTCTTCTAATGAATATTATCTTAGCCAAGGTAGGCATATTGTTTTCCATTTTAGTTGCCTTTTTTCGCTTTAATCTTTTTATGGTCCTGGAACATTTTTATATTTTTTTACGTTTCTTGTAATCAAGGTTTTCTGTATAACATATAATTATATAATTTTTCGATTTCAGGTGGTCTTGATACTAGGCGTTTCTGATGCCTGTCGATGCGACGAACTGACAAAGTTGCTGTTGAAAATATCGAGGACAAAGGACAATACCTTGGTATTCAAATCCTTGAAACAAAAACCGATAAATCAAGATGCTTTATCATTTTAAACGAAAGATTTACGGTAAACCCTATTGAGTTAGTGAGGCGTATTTAAAATTACGACCAAAAATATATTCTCCAACAGATTTTTTTTAATTATCGGAAAGGGAAGTATACTTCTCAGTGTGTTGGTATAAATTAAATTTCTAAAATACCAAATGCTGTGTCAAAATTTTTGGATTGCCTGACTCTAATTTTGTACTGGTCATAGCCCACCCCCCTTGCAATCAGCAACCCTCCCTGGCCAATGCCGGAGGGGACCTCATAACCCTTAAACGCCATGTAGGGTTGCCGGGGAGCCCGAGATAGAGACGTCTCGTCTTCGTCTTGTCTTGTCTCGTCTCGTCCTCGTCTCGTCTCGTCTCGAAAGCCATTTGTCTCGTCTCGACAGCTTTTGTCTCGAATTTCGAGACGAGACGAGACGAGATAAAATCCTTCGAGACAAGCTCGAGACGAGACATCTCGAAAATTTAATGACTTAAAACTTAAGTGAACTAACTGTAATAAATCTCCAACAATATATTTCTAGTTCTTAAATTAAATTATACAGGTTGTTTAGGATTTAGTGTTACAAACTTCGACAGCAGTTGGATCTTGCAAAAATAAGTTTCTATAAACATAGGTCAAGAAATGCATCGTTTCAGAAATACGGGGTGTTAAAAAAACTAAAATTAATTGTTTAAAAAGTATTTCACCTTGTGGTTTTATTATTAATTATTTTGAATATTTCACTTATGTACATTTTTTCCCCATAGGAGAAGTGGTATTAGGGAAAAAATTACAGCGGAAATTCCACGTCGTCTAGGCAACGTGGTTTTCCACTTACTGTCAAATTGACAATACGAAATTTTTAAATAATAATGACGGTTTGTTAAATTAATATTTAATTTTAAGTTTATAAACTTTATCTACGTTTTTGATTCGTGAAAGATTCTCCCTAAATACCGCTTGTGCATTAAAATTAACTAGATATTTTTTTACTCATCCGTGTTTTCTTTAAAAATTTCACTCGCCCCTCGGACTCGTAAAATTATGAGAAAACACGCTATCGTGAAAAATAATTGGTAATTTTTAAGCACTCGTGGTATTACCCCCGATAAAACAACTTAAAATACAACTATTTTGTCTCTTGATTTTTATTAAATTTTGCTTTGCTTTCAAGAAAAAAATTTAAACCGATTCTTTTTTATACCCTTTTTGAAAAGTAGGAGTTTTACTTTTCTTCGAAAAAACTCAAATAACAAAAAGTTGTATTTTAGATTGTTTTAAAAAATTATGTACAATTAAAGCTTCTTTGAACTTTATGACCCTGCGTATTTCCAATTTCAAAACGATGCATATCCGAACTTATGTTTATAGAGACTTTTTTGCAAGATCTAACTGCTGTTAAAGATTTTAAAACTATTTTTTCAAACACCCTGTATAATTATAAGGAAAATTTCTAGAAACATTTTACCTGTGTTTGTAATAGAGTTTAGACTTATGTTCCATTATCTTTTAGATTTTTTTCTATTTTGTGACATTTTTGTGTCACTTATATGTTCCATATTTTAATTTTAAATAAAAAAACAAATTATTAGGTTCATTATTTTATTAGTTGCATATTATGGGTGTCCGTAAAGTCAAATTACCAATTTTTGAAAACTACACAATTTTAAGAAAAGCTCAATCACGTCAACTTTTCTTTACAAGGCGTGTTGTAAAAAATATAAGCATTTATACAGAGTGTTCCATTTTTAAAAATATTAATTCAGCTTCTACTTCTAACAAGCTTCAAACACAAAAATAAAGAAAGGGAAAAAATGTCAAACATTTTAAAAATGCAACCCCTTTATAGACTTTAAATAGTAAAGCATGCAAAACTATTGCCGCATCCCGAATAAAACGATGTGTCGGCAAAGTATACAGGCGGCGCGGCGGCACTTTTTGATGCCTATGCAGAGGGTTGTTTTTGAATGTTTTTCTGTTAGTTGAGGATTTGCCGCTATTTTGTTTTAAAAAGTTTTAATTTAAACTGAAAACAATGCATCCTTCTTAAAATACATACCAGTTTGCAGCAGATTTTGCAATTAGTTTGTAGGTATATAGTGTACAGGGTGAGTCAACGATGACGAGGAGTAAGTAGTTTAATGCCTTCAATATAACATGAGTGGATAATGTGCTTATGTAAGTATTAGGTATATGGTTAAATAGTATGTTTAACGATATTTTGAATTAGACTGGGCACGTATAATATAAAGTATTAGGGTGCTACAAAAGTAATTTTTTAAAATTTAAAATAGAATACCTATACCACTATATATTTTACAGTTTTGGATTCCATTTATTTAATTCTAGACATTCCTATACCTACTTTATATTCTATACCCAGAAAGTTACGTAGGTATAAGAATATTGTCATAAAGGATAGTTTGGGTATACTTAATTATTATGAAAAAAGTTAAAAATTGGTAAAAAATTGAGAATGAACATTTTAAAATTAAACAATGGAATTAATAATTAATGATAAAATATGTGTGTTCCATTTAAAAAATATGTCTTTTATTTCCACCTTGTGCACTGTGCAGACATAAAAATTAGTTTAAAAAGGTTAACATGTACCTAAAAAATAAAAATCGACGGGTCCAAGCATTTTATTAAACTTCCGATCTAATTTTTATTGAAATTATCCTATACATTACTAATGCACTGTATATTTAAATTAATTTAATTGAAATAAACCAAAACAACTCGAGACAAACGAGACAAAACGAGACGAGACGAGATGACAAACGTTTGTCTCGTCTCGTCTCGACTCGTCTCGTCTCGTCTCGAAATATATTATTCGAAATTTCTGAGACGAGACGAGTACAAGGCTTTATCTCGTCTCGTCTTGTCTCGCGGCAACTCTAACGCCATGGTGAATGGAAATCATCCACCGTGGCTGAAGGCAATGTTGAAGAATCAATTTTGAACAAAATCGAAATTCCAACAAAAATACAGGGTCAGCAATCTCAAGCTGTCGATAATGCAGGAAAAAGCATAATTTCTGTGAATGTTCCCAAAAAAAGTCTTCCTGGTGCTGATGCTAATCTTAACGGTAATTTCACAATCAATGTAAACATAAGTATTAACTATAAGTATAGCACATAAGTTTAGTAATACTATAGTGTAGTAGTAGCAAAAACTAATGTTGTTTTGATTGTAATATTGAATTTGTTTTGACATGTTGTTTTGTAGCCTGTTTTTTTTTTTATATGATTTTTTATAATAAAGCAATGTTAAAAGCACTATGTATTGGACTGATTTTAGGGCATCGGGCTAGTAAACTTCATAACTTACTAGTAAGATAAAATCTTTAACTCAGTACTTTATCTCACTAGTGAGTTATGGGTTATTTTATTTGTCTAAATTTAGATATATAATAGACATATAAGACAGTTTTGGATAAACAGTTTTTATATTAGGACGTGTCATAATTACGTTCCTATAAATTTCATTTTTAGTGTCAAAATGCCATCTTTTATTAGAATTAGTACTATAATAATTTTACTAGAGTACTAAGTACTATGATGAAAAAATATCTTCATATACTAAACAAAAATTTATTAAAAAACAGCAAAATTTAACGATTAAAAATAAATACAACATTATTGCAATTTGTTTATGTAATGTTAATCATACGCATCGAAATTGTCCCATTATTCTGGTTGTTAATTTGTAAATTTTCGGTTTCTCGTGCAGATAAATTAATCGCTGAAACACCCAATGATGATTTTTCACCAATAATGGATACCGCAATTCTTTTTTTATTTTCGCGTGAGTTTTCTATATATTCTTTAGCAACTGTGTTACTTTTCCAGCCACCATGACGTTTAACAGTGTGAAGATCCACTCCGGAATTGGCTAGCAATAAAGCCGAAGATCTTTGAAAACAGTGACCAGTGTATTCGGCAGAATATGGTAACTTTAAAAAGGAAGCAATTGCTTGCACATATTTCTAAAAGTATAAATACTAACTGGCTGCTCTGTACATTTCCTGTTTCTAAACGACAAAAAAAACAAAAATTTTCGGCATCGCCTGGGTCTTATTGTCTCATTGATGCAAAGGTTCTAACGAAATATTAGTTTTTTTTGCTAAATATATGCAATTCTAAAAGCAGTCCCTTTGTCGTGTACATCCTCCATTCTTAAGTTTTTAGCTCCCTTCTTCGGCTTGCTCCACTTATACCTATTATCAAACACGTTGACTGCCGCAATGCTAACAATTTTTATGATACTTGGGGCCACTATGTTTTTTTTCATTTTATAAAATAAAATAAGCATATGTAAGCTAATGGTAGGTGTTAGTAGTTAGGTGATTTTTTTGATTTTAAGTAGATTTTTGAAGTGCGAATCACGTATGCACCGCGCGGCCCAAGAAACAAAAATTTCCATATAGGGCCGTGCGGAGCACTCGTGATTCGCAGTTTTTGTAGGCTTAGACTTGCATTATACTAAGCAATATAATAGCGTAAATAAAGAAATTCATTTAGTTTTTCTTGAGATGTGATTATGCTAAGTACGCTCGTCTAGTAATAGTGTAAATCGTGTAAAATGGGTGATTATGAAAAAGATCAAGCTGCTTTGCAAGCTTTGATGGACGAAATGTTATCAGATGAGGAATCATATCAATTTTCGTCAGAGAGCTATAGAGAAAGTAACGAAAGTGACAGTTCCGATTATGTTTCTCCTGTCAGAAAAAAGAATAAAACAACAAAAAGGGAAGTGGTCGATATGGTTTTGCCTGGCACGTCTCACGATGTGCCTGCATTGAATGTTGTGGATAATTCAAAGATGATTTGATTTGATTAGACTTATGATTATCGAGGACGTTATTAGAAATTTTCAATGGAGTCAAGATTCTTTATCTAACGATATTCCTTGCAGCTTGAATGTGGCAGATTTACAGTGGGGAGATATAACAGGAAATAATTTAAAAAAGTTTCCACTTCTGGTAAACAATTTAAAAATTAATTCCGATATTATCCTTCGAATGTTTGATAAAGAGCCTTGCGATTTTTTTTTCTTATTTGTGGCTGATTCCCTTCTGACCCTTATGGTGGAACAAACTAATATATATGCTTCCCAAAAAGCCCGGAAAACGCTTTTACCTAAAGAAAGAATAACAAAATGGAAAGATACAGATATTCATGAAATGAAAGTTTTTTTGGGTATGCAACTCTGGATTGGATTAGTTCAAATGCCTAAATTAAGTTGCTACTGGTCCAGTAATGTTCTTTATTCGAACGAGGTAAAAAAAGTTATGCCCAGGAATAGATTTGAGCTTCTTCTAAGTAACTGCCACTTTGCTAATAATGAAAGTGAAAATTTATCTAACAGACTTCACAAAATTAAACCGCTTGTAGAACACATTTCCCAAAAATTTAAAGATGCCGTTACACCTGGAGCTAGTATTTGCGTGGAGGAAACTCTGGTGCCTTTCCGAGGACGTCTATCGTTCCTTCAGTACATAAAAAATAAAAGGCACAAGTTCGGGGTCAAACTCTTCAAGCTTTGCATTGAGGATGGGTGTACTTTTGATTTCAAAATATACTGTGGCTTAGAAAAAAACAATATTGAGAGTGTTCCAACAACTATTGTTATGGGACATTGTGAAACTCTTTTGGATAGTGGACGTACAGTTTTGTTGACAACTATTACACTAGCATCGAACTTGCGCATAAATTAATCAAAGTATCTGTGGACTTTGAGAAAAAATAAAAAGGGCAAAAAGGTGAGAAAAAAATAAAAAAAGAAATTGTTGGTAAAGAAAGTGACAGTGGCGTAGTTATAATAAAATGGTGTGACAAACGGGACGTTTTGATGCTATCAACAAAACACACAAATAAAATGCTTCCAGTTACATCAAAAATGGTATTGAAAAATTAAAACCAGAAGTTGTTATAGAATATAATAAAATAAAGTTTTATTGATCTTTCCGATCAAGTAAAGCCTATGGTTCTTGCCTGGGAAAGTATTAAATGGTACCGCAAATTAGCTGTAGAAATTTTGTTAGGATCGACAATTATAAACGCATTTTTACTTTACAAGGGCGTAACAGGAAAACTTTGAGTATTACTGAATTTGAGAAGAAATTGCCAAATCTTTGCTTCAAATAACGCCAAAGGAAAGGTCATTGCCTGAAGAAAAACACATTTTACAACAAGTAGACACAAGTAACCGCCGAAGTCGTGTAATTTGTTACAAAAATTTGGCTAAACAGCATGACAGGAAATATGCAACTTCCAAGGCTACCCAGACACGGTGGAAGTGTGTTCAGTGCGACAAGTTTTATTGTGTAACATCTTTTACTTCAGCCCATAATTGCACTATGTAAAAAAATAAACTGAATTTATATTCTCTGTTAGCCATTCTTTTTTTTTTATTTACGAATGCATTTATGTTTAGATTAAAACAAAATTATAATCTTTAGCTGAATAAAAAAAAGTTGTATTTATGAGTGTTTTTATATGAATTATAACAAAAAAAACAATGTATTTTTTAAAATATTTTAGCATTTATAAACACTTAAATATTTATTACCATTCGGTATTTTATAAATCAGAAGCAAAAAATGTAGAAAAAAAAACTGATAGTACAAACTAGCCTAGTCAAAAATATGAATTTGTTCAAAATTGGCCGGGGTACTTAGTTATATTTGTTCACTGGACCGACTGCTTCTATTTCCCATAATGATTCTATTGTAAAGCGCATCAGATGTGTGCGACAGGGTCCGGAGGTAAATACTACATGCGAATCAGAATTGACTCGCGCGGCCCATAAGGTAAACATTATCGTGAATCATGCTTGATGCACACGGCAGTCAACGTGTTAACACTTTCAATAGAAAATAATTTTTATGCTCCGGCTCTTGTAAAAATTTTGCAATATTTTTTTGGTCAAAACTCTGGACTTTTTCGGTTTGTGAAAATCAAAGATTTATTTTAAAAACGCAGTCAGGTGCCTAAACTTACTTATGTCAATATATTTTTTTTAATTATCAACGTGCTTCGTAACATCGAGTAATTACTCCATAAACTTGAAGGCTTTTTTGTCAGTGATTATTAAAAATATGCTAAAGGTACTGTTTTGGGTACTTTAAAATAAAACGACGGGATGTAATTAGTAATAAAGATTTATTCTACAACCGATAAATGCAGAACGAGCCGCAACTTCTACATTAAAAGAATTCGAGAGCATCGAAAAAAAAGTTTACCTGACTTGGGTATGATAAATACAATAAACATGACATAATGGTGACTAATAGAATTTACTTAAATAATACAAAATAATAATATACTGAGTGTACAGTTTTAAGTAAATAATAAATTATATATAATTGTAAATATTTATAATAATAATTAATTATTGTATGAAATAATATTAATAGGTATAAGCAAATAATAAATAATAATATATATATATATATATATATATATATATATATATATATATATATATATATATATATATATATATATATATATATATAAATATATATAAGCTATATAATAACACACTATCTCTATAACCGTAACAGTACCTTTTCGTGCGCAATATTCTCTACATTTTTTGACTTTTCAGGCATTATTCCAGCAACTGCGCAATTCCCTAAATTTTTAATTTTTATGGGTAAATCATTTATTTTAGAATAATTGATAAACTTTTTAATAAATTTAACTTTTACAATGACATGATAATACAAGTTGCTCGCTCAGGTTGCTACGCAGTTTACTGAAATTAAACTACTTTTACATCACTAACTAAAATGCAACAAGAATTTTATTTTTTGAAAAATCGTCGGAATATAAAATTTTGTATGAAATTCGGATCATCAACAATCATTATGGCTCACGCCGTATTATCAGATTCGGCTAACGCCTTGTCTTATAACATTCACGGTTAGTACCATAATGATCGTTATTGTGATCCTTATAACATAAATACCTATTTGAGCTGGAAAATATCCAATTAATAATATAATAAGTACCGTCCTAAAAGAAAAAAAATTGAACTCGCGTTTTGTGCAATTTCTTTTAATTAAAAAAAATCGCTGATTTTTTTTTATAATTTTAAATTTGTAAACAAATTTTTATCTTAAGTTTAAATCGATAAATAAGTGTGGAAAATGTTTATTTAAATTATTTAAATATTTTGTTGTTAAATAAAAAAGCGCCGTAAATATTATATTCCAAATTAAAATTTAAGCATGCATATAAAAATTATAAAATAATACTGTTGACAATCTTCAAGAACCCCTATTTTTGTCGGACAAAAAGGTTTCTTTGTCCGACATGTATTAATTGCAAAACATAACCTGGTCAAGATGCCATTTTTAGGCTGTTGGATTGCTTGTTTACATAAATAATTGGTCAACAAATAACCAATAATATATGTATTGAAAAACATAACCTCGTAAATTCCGCAAGCTGATTTTTGTCAGACAAAATGTTTTCTGAATTTCTCATCAAATCAGTTCATAAATGTATTAAAATAAAGTATAAATTTATAGCAAAATAACCAGTACTAAATAAGATGTGTTTTAAAATTGTCTACTTAAAAATGTATGTAACAGTTTCAGGAAATGTTGTGAGGGAAAGCTTTGTCGTACTCGCCAAAAGAAGGCTACTCACAAAATTTTAAGAATATATTTATCAATTAATAGAATGTATTCGATACTGTGGACTATAAAGTTTTGTTAAGGTGGCCACAGACATGTGAAATATGGCAAATGCCAAATGTTTGATTATTTGCGAACTGTTTGTCGAAATATTTGCAAAGTACCAAGCATACATCTACACACATGTGTTGATTTGCCAAGTTTCAAGCAAAATTCGTTGTTTGCTGTTTGTTTGCAAATATGGATGTAGAAACCGCAGCTGCTGCTTTTCTTGTTATAAGTAGTGCCTATTTGTTACTAAAGAAGAAAAAGAAAAGAAAGCCAAGAAGATGGTGGACGGTGTCACTTATCAGAAGCAGAGAAAGGTAAGTTTGCAGACTGGAAATTAACGAATAGTTAACAATGTAATCTTTACTTGTAGATACAGTGGCAGTAATTTGTTGGCAGATCTATTAAAAGAACCTTCCGGTTTCTTTGAAAACTTTTGTAGGATGTCTTCTGAGGATTTTGAAATTTTACTTAATATGGTAGACCCTATATTGTAAAGAAAAACACAAAATGGAGGAAAGCCGTTCCTGCAAATGAACGTCTGGCCATAACATTGCGATTTCTAGCAACCGGTGACAGCTTTAAGAGCCTTTGCTATCTTTTCAAAGTTTCATCCCAGTTGATATCAAGCATCGTTCCTGAAGTTTGCAAGGCAATAATAAAAGTATTAGGAGATACAGTAAAGGTTAGAGATAGAATTTGTAAAATAATATATTCTGAAGGTAATTTATAGAAACACAACAAAACTCTCTAGACAAACTGAAGCATATAATATAAATAATACCAATCTTAAAACTAAAAGATATAAATATTTTACTTAAAGTTTGTTCAAAAAAGTCACCACTCTTATATCTTCGTTGGACTGTAGGAATTAACATCGTCAGTTACAGTGTTGAAAGAAGGTAACTCTGGTTCCGACTGATGGGAATGGGAAACATCTGAGACTGGTGAGGATGAAATCTGTGAATGGGATGGGAGTATGCTTGTAGATATCTGACATCTGTCTGTTGTGGAACGACGTTTGTTTGAGGAGCAGACGGGTGTTCATTACCTGAGCAAGAGGTATACTGATACTGAGAATAACCCATTTTTGTGCGAAAAATGATATTATCTATTTGATTCATTACGATGTCTCGCGTTCGCTCATCCATTTTGCGCAGTTTTACAGCAAGAAATTCGCAATATAGATCGCAGTCATCTTTTTCATTTTTTTTTTCTTAAGTATAGAGTATGCTTCTTGCATTTGTGTATGCAGGGCTTCATCTGCTGCTAACGAACCTCTCATTTTCTTCTTCCCAGGAACCTTGAAAACGCTTCGTGGGGAGGATTTAGACACTGTTGTTTCAACATTTTCGCCATGCTCACTTCCATTTGTTTCATCAGTTACATCATCCTGTATTTGTTCCGGTTTTTCGCCTTCGCTGGATTCCTCCTCTAACTGTGACAGAATATCCTGAAAATCACAAAATTAAGCTGTTTCTGTTCTCCTAGAACACCATTTGTCTCTATTGTTTTAAAATAATAAAAATAATAATATCATTAATACTAATTCAATTTCCATTTTTTTTCACGGTTTGGGCCGGTTAAATTTATTCAGATGAAGAAGAATTCACTTCGACCAACTGATATTATTATTATTATTTTTATTCTTATTATTATTAGTACCATAATATTCATAATCATTGTGGCTCAATAATTGTATGTAAATACTTTTAGATGCCTACATCCCAAGAAGGGTGGAGAAGTGTAGCAAACGACTATGAGAGATTGTGGAATTTTCCCCATTGTGTGGGCGCCCTAGACGGAAAGCACATAACTATACAGCCTCCTATTAACAGCGGATCCGAATATTACAATTATAAGAATTATTTTAGTGTCGTACTAATGGCTTTGGTAGATGCAAATTACTGCTTCATATATGCAGATTGCGGCTGCCAAGGCAGGCTTAGCGATGGAGCGGTATTTCGAATACTCAGTTGTTTACCAAAATGGAGAGTAATAAATTAAATTTGCCTTAGGATGAATTCTTTAACGGTACCAACTCCCCTATGCCATATGTCTTCATAGGTGATGATGCATTTCTTTAAGCACGTGTATGTTGAAGCCGTTTCCTGGACTGCACACAAAGGGCAGTAAAGAGAGGATTTTTAACTATCGTCTATCACGTGCGAGACGTGTAGTAGATAATGTTTTTGGAGTAATGTCCTCTATATTTTGAGTCTTACGAAAACCAATGCTACTTGAGGCAGAAAAAGCGACAATTATTACTATGACTTGTGTCGTGCTGCATAATTTTTGAGAAAAGTACAACTTCACGGTCACAATACTCACCTGAATGTTTGATGCTGGAGAAGAAGGAAATATCGAACCAGGTTTCTGGCGTCGTGATCAAGATGACTTAAGATCACTGTTACCTTTTAAGAAGGTGCCAAGAAAAGCAAGCATGGAGGCAAAAATTGTTCGGGATATATTTGCTGAATATTTCATGGGAGAAGGTCGGATTGATTGGCAAGACAATTATTGTTAAAACTTTAAACTTGTACACAGTGTCGGGCATAAGTAGCCCTTATTTGAAATACCATAGGAAATAAAATAAATAAACGGTTCTACTAACCTCTGAATTTATTGTTTTCTTTGGTTCGTCCTTATTCCCCAAAAACATGCCATTGTTTCAAAGGCATACCAAGTGGGTTTATACATATCGTTGACACCTGCTCCACTTTTATTACTTTCTTTAATTTTATTCAAGCATGTTCGAAATGACGACATTAGTGACTCCTTTTTCTTTTTTAAGTCGGATATAGAACAAGGAGTGCTTAATTTATTCTTTATCCGCAACCATGCATCATATACGTCGTTCCTATTTTTATGCTGAATATGCGAAGCATTCCATATTGCAGGTTCCTCTTCGTACAATTCTAAAAACTCCAACACAAGTTCGTTTGTCCATCCATCTTGAACACGTGCACACTTGCTTAGCACTGCGATATCAATTTAAATACGGGGCATGTGTTATCTGAAACAACTACGCACAATCTCAAATATTTGTCTCCTTTGATTTGTGCTTATTTACCGACAGTTGATGGGAAATATTTGATGTATGACAAATAACAAATATTTGTGTATTTTCATGTAGTGTGTGTCTGAGATATTTGCCAAATATCAAACATTTGCTGTTTGAAAGTTGACAAACTTCACATGTCTGTGGCCACCTGGTTATTTGAATCGAAAACGATCATTATGATACAGTACATTCCACAATAATTCGTTGATTTCTCGTTTAACCTGCTACTGTTAGTTATAAAACTCAATAAACATTGGGTACCCGCATGTAGGTCCGGACTTAAAATTTCCTTTATTTATTATTGTACCAACTTTTTGGTATATTATGTAGGTAAAAGGCAAATTGCAGGCGTTTAATATAAAGCAGAGTCCTTTTATCTTAGTTTATTAGTAGTTTGTCAAAGTATTTTCGTGTGTGCTATTAATCATCCAAAATAGTTAACCTAAACTATTGATATTAGTAGGTAATCAGGACATGTACCCTTTTAAAAGGTGCGGTGCCTACACAATAGATATTTGTCAGGCAACTTATTTATGGTTGGGTTTTCCACTGAGGGTTGTCATTTAAGTTTTATTGCGGTCGAGAAATCAACGAATTATTGTGGAATGTACCATACACGTCATCCTTTAACCTCGTCTAACGCCTCGTCTAATAATATTTACGGTTTGTATTATCATGATTGGTATTCGTTTTCGTTTAAGTTAAAAAAACTAGAATCTTTCCAATATTTACCGCGTTTAATTTTTTTAATGGTACTTACAATTGACTTATGAGCCCAGAAATTATTAATTATTTTTTTAACCTTGCAATAAATTTATATTTTTATCAATAGACTTTGATATTGTCTTTACTAATTACCTATGCTTAAAGCATTTACGCATAAATAATTTTTTTTGGAATATTAAATTTTATGTAAATAAACCAAATGATATGTTTTAGTATCTAAAGTTCAAAAGAAGTAATAAGTAAACCACATTTTTTTTAAAACTGAAAAGTGTTTTACATGGGAAAATATTTAAATTCATAACCATGGAACGTAGTTAAATAGATATGTTTTTATCTTGAGTAAATCCACAAAGCCCAAGTCCCAAGGTACCATGAGTGACGTGAAAAAAGAGGCAGTTTATTGACACAAAACTTAAAGATTTGAACCTCGACACTCTAGCGATGAAAAAAGGAAAAAAGTTAGAAGTGTGACGATCTACAATAACTGATATACGTCGATAAGAGAGGAAACTGGAAAGCCAAAAACAAAGTTAGGTGAAAGATCATAGGAAGGGAGATCATGTATATTTTTTGTATTTTTTAAATACTTTTAAAGGTCAAAAATAATGCTTTTCTATTATCTTACACAAAAATTAAAAAAGAGATCATGGTCTATATTTAAAGATGAAAGTTTTCGGATAGGTTGCACAGGCGCGGTCTTTTAGCCTTCGGAAAAATGACAAAAGGGGCGAGATGGGAGGAAGTTTAGAAGTACAATTTATTTTAAACCATTATTGGTATGCCGTCTAGCCTGATGGATCTAATATTATTAAAGAAAACAGTTAATTAACAAAATATCTCCACTTTTTTATGGAAAAAATGTCGAAAAGTGCCTTCTTACAAAGCAGGGCCCTAAAGAGATACCTAGCGAATCACTTTTTGGGCTCCAAGTTTTAAACCAACTTGTATAATTTAGTGAAATGCTAATATTTTATTTTGGTCCTACAGACATATATTACTACACTACCGTAGATATTTTCCATCTTCGCTTCCCTTACACTAATTGGGCCCAAATAAAATCATTTTCAAAAGTCAAGCTATATTTAAGTTGATCTTATCTGAAAAAACATGAAAAAAAAAAAAGAAAATAGTTCATACTAAAAACAAAAGTCTTTTTAAAATGAAAAAAAAGGTATTAATAATTATTTTGTAAAAAAAACATAAAAATGTTTAAAGCTTCTCTTTTTCACTTAAGCAGATTTTCTAAATGGGCCCCCTGTACTTCTATAGATTTTCTTATTCGACGAATGTTTTCTTGTTGCACTTGAAACAACATTGCAGGATTATTTCGCATTTCATCGCAATATTGTATTATTCTTTGTATAAGCTCTTGCCTGGTGTGCACCGGCCTCGAATGCACAAGTTTCTCTAAATTTTCCCACAAAAAAAAATCCAAAGAGGTCATGTCGGGTGACCTTGGAGGCCATAAAATACGCTTACCTCGACCTATAAATCGATCATTAAAATTATTTGTTAAATGCTGACGTACTAAATTGTTAAAATGGGGAGGCGCTCCATAGAGTCTCCGTTTAATCTAATTGAAGCCAAAAAGTCACTCGCTAGGACTTTGTATCTTCGTTAGAAGGCACTTCCCGACATTTTTTTTTCATGACAAAATAGGGTTATTTTGGCCTTTCCTAACGCCTCGTGACCAAAAAACTGCACTGGCCTAACTATCATTTTGTTAGGAAGATAGAAACCAAGAAACTGTATTGCAATTTATTTTTAAAAATTAAAATTTATGAGTTGTCATAAATATAGAGTTACAACGTTCAGCGTATGTGGACATTACTTAGCCATTCATATTTTATTGGGTCTAGATTCCACGAGAAGATGGGAATTATTATTTTAATTGTGGCCATTAACTGAATTACGGAGTTTAATAATATTATATAGGTACTCAGCCAAGGTAATTATTAAATTAAATAAATATTTAATTATTTTTTATGGAGCGATGGACCGTTAACTAATTTATATTAATTTTAATTGGATTTATGTTAATTTAGTTTTAAAAAGATGCTGTTTATAACGTAATACAGTGATTTCATTTCAAAACGAAGCACTTTAAATATATTTCGTGAAAAAAAAACACAAAAAAACATTGCTTTACATATAAAAGAGAAAGTTTAATTTTACATTTAATAAAGTTTTGTCAGTCACCTCCTTACTTCCAGTTATTGTCACTTTGATATGTCAGATGGCAACCCCCATAATGTCCACATAATTAGAAACAACATACAATTTACTATCCCACCAAACCAAGAAACTTGAAATCGGTGAATGTAGAAGAGAGTTAGAAAAAATATCTGTTGATAATAAAGGGTTTATCCAGTACGAATAATTTACTTTATGAACTGGTCCAAATGTGCGCCGTTTTTGGCGAGACAATAATGAACATTGTTTTGAAACTCCTCGCAAACTAATATCTGTGCATTTATTTTACTGATATTTTTTGTGGTTTTTAATACAAAAAATACACGGCAATAGCACAAGGTTTTAAGACGTCTTCTCTGAATTTTTTTTTACACTCTGTATCTGAAAAATAAAGCTATTTTGGACCTACTTTTATATAACATTTTTGTCTTTTTTCTTGCTAAGAAGTATTTAATTAAAAGAGATGACATATGTTTTTTAATCACCCTATAAAAATTTGAGATTAAGCTTATCTCACCCTCCACTTCAAAAGTCAGATACGCTCTAGGTGCGCTTTTTGTTTTTAAGGGGTGAAAACTACCCTTTATTGAAAAAATTTGAAAAAACTCGGATTTAATCATTCTATTCATTTGAATCTTGTTTATTTTTGTGTCTTCAATATTGTTACGTGTTCTTCAACATAAAAATTAATTATTCACAATTTTCAACCCTTTGAAACCCCTGAAAACCTTTAAAAACTAATACTCTTTATAAAGATAACATGAAAAAAAACCTTTAGTAGCTTAAATCATTTAATTATGTATTTAAATAAAAGTAATAATTAATATCCTGCTCATATAATAATTTTTTATTAACTAGAACATTTCAACCCTTAAAACCACCCTTTTAATGAAAATGAATAAAAACATATTTGTAACGATTTTAAACATTTTTAGTATTACTATTTTTTTTACAAAAATTTATTTCTTGCTATAGAATATATTTTTCGGACGATTGCAATAATTCAACCTTTAAAACCATCCCTTTATGCTAAAATGAATTCAAAAATATATTTTACGATTTAAAACATCTTAAGTGTGCGTTATTTTTAGCAAAAAATTTTTTTTTACTTATTGTTTTATCTTATTTCACGGAATATTAAAATAACAAAAAATATCCCTTATTGAAATAAATAGCAAAACTTACCAAAATCTTCGATAGTGTTGGTTCCAAAAAAAAATGTTGATCTTGTTAGGTATTTTAATGGTAAACTGGGTAAAAAAGGGAGAAAAGGACAAAGGAAATCTTAGGGATACCTTATATCATCAATTTCATGAAAGACACTAATAATTAACCATAATTGCAATTAGTACCCGAAACCCGTAACTTTTACTACCCTGCATGCCGTTTATGCGACTTATCGTTGCTAGACCTGTTTCAATAGAGATGTTTTAAATTTTAAATTATTTTAAAATCATCTTAAAGCGCGGTTCCAATTGATACAAACATCTTTTTCTTAAGCAATTTGATCAAGCATACCCCGCACCCTGAAACATTGTTTTCAGCTAAGATTGAAAGACCTAAATTAATATAAAACCGAGAAAACAACCAAAAACCCAGTCAGAATATTTTATCTCATTAAACACCCACAAACAAAACTAGAAATCAAATTAACAAAAAATAAATACATAAAAATAAAAATTCTAGTTGTACACCGCAAACTACGAAACTTATTGAGACGGTAAAGGACATATTTTTACCGTTGGACGGGTATAAATGCCTTTACTTGTTTTTACTGTCACGTTCCGAATGACTCGTCTTTTCCCGGGTGAACTTTTACAATTATGGCTAAAGGCCAATGAAGGGGAGGAGAATTATCAGTTTTTAAAATTACTACCGTCCCAACTTTACTGATGAAGAGTTTTCCGTCCACTTTCTCTTCCTGCAAACTTGTCAAATACTCCATGCCAACGTTTCCAGAAATCCTGCACCATTCTATCTATCAACTGGAACCGATCCAACGACCCATTGAGAGGCTCGAGAAATCCTCAGTTGGGAAACTTTTAAGTGGAAGGAAAGTCAAGAAAAGCGGGAGTAAGTACCTGAGCTGAACTATCTGCCGAAAAGTCGAAAAAAGGGCCAGAGTTTAATAATGCTTAAACCTGAGAAGCAAAAAAAAGCCAGCTCTTCATAATTTAAAAAACTGTTCACCCACCACTCAAAGATGTTTTTTTACCGCTTTAACATTGCTTTCCCATAAGCCACCCGGGATGTGGTCCAAGGGGGGCAATTGCCATTCCACTCCATAAACCCCAACTCGGAAAGAAGAACGTCTTTATATTCCCTCAACCCCACAAGTTCAAATTTCCCAAAACCCGTTTTTGCTCCTAAAAAATTGGGTTCCTTGGTCCGAGTAAAAGACGTGACACGGACCGCGTCCGGATTTTTTTAAATGCCTGCAAAAAATGTGCTGTAGACAGAGAACTAACTAGTTCAAAATAAAATTTTAACACTCATACATACAAATAGGCAAATATCCCTTTATGAACTTGTGGCCCTGTTTTTACCAAAGTTATACAAATTGGGCCCCAAAAAAACCCCCCTTGAAAAAAAAAATTTTCGTTTGTAAAACTGAGCAGGAAAATGGCCATCAGTGGCGCCCAAATTTTTGGTTTCATTCGGGAAACATCGTTTAAATTTAATGCACCAACGAATTAACTTCTACCACCCAAAATCCAATACTTTTGTCTAAGAATAGACTAAAAGTGTGGGGCCCAGTATGTAAATTAATTATGGATTAAAACTACTAATCTGGCCCCCAAGATCCTTATGCCAAAAGAATTGGATGTTTTGGGAAAAAGGGAAAAGCATGAATTTGTAAGCCAAACCACCTACCTGAACACCCCGTGCAAGAAAGGTTTTAATTTCCAAAAGTTTAGAGGCGCATTTCCTACTTTTTGATAATAATTTCATGCCATTGCCAAAATGTTTTATTTGAACCAGCCTGAGAAAAGTTATTTCGGCCTTATTCAAATCTTTCCCCCCGATGTGATTTTTAAGGAATAATTTTTAGAAATCTGGGCCCCCAAAAACAGTAATGAAAATTTTTTAACCAAGAGGAAAAATTTTTAACAACCTTCAATAGAGGATGACTATTTCCATCTGTCATAAAAAAACCCCTCTTGGGCAAAATCAATTTTCCCCCGATTTAACCTTTCATTGGAACTTGTTTTTATTTGTTTGAAAAGGCCAACTGTTCTGAAATTTCATCCACTCAGGCCCCGATCCCCACACGGGATGATTAAATTAACTGTTTGGTGTGGCCTCTAGAAACAACCCTGGGATTCCCAAATTTCCCTTCATATTTTTCAAGGGGGCATCCGCTATTTTTCCTTAATCTGGCTCACCCGATTTGCTAAAAATATTTTAAAAACGGGTTAAAAATTTAAAAACTGTAGTTGAATCGAAACGTATTCCTTTCAACAACTGCCCATCAGGATATATTTAAATATGCTTAACTAAATTCGATAAAGGAAAATGCCGCCCCAAATTCCAGCCGAGGAATAGTTACTAATTTAAATGGAAAACACCTTTGACTTTGCAACAGATTAACTAACCACCGGGCCCTCACATTTCTAAAAAACCTTAGAATTTTAACCCCCGCGCCGTAAAACCGTTTTGGCTAGATCTGGGATGCCAAAATTGTAATTGGGGTATTTTTTCAACAACCCCAAAAGCCGTGGCAATTGTTATATAACTCATTCCATTCTAAGGGAAATTTTTCCAAACCGATAATATTTTGGGAGGTTCTGTATCCCATCCGAGGTTAGTTTCCATGTTTTTTAAAAAATTTAAAAAAAAAATAAAAGGTGATATAAGTCCGATAGGATCAACAACGTGCGACCGCGGAAAGAATCGGACCGCTTTGTACATCTTTTGCCTGGAGTATCCAATCTAAACCCAAGAATATTAGTTCAGGGTCCCATTGCGTAAAATTTTTTTTTTCCGTTTTTTACTTTTTGAAAGCCGGGGTTTAAACCGGGAATTTTTTTTAAAAAGTTTTGAGAATTAGTCAAAAATTTGGAATTCGGGGTCCCGCTTTAAAAAGTTGAACTGACTCGAAAATTGATAAGCTGTATCGCCCGACTCGGTACTAGAAAAACCCAAAACATCCATATAAATATCTCTATTTATAAAAATAGCAGCTAAAGGGTATTTTTTCCCTTTTTTTCATTTACCAATTGCTGAATAACGCGCAACGTATGGGGACGAGCACGAAAACCCAGCCCGCTCTATAAAATCCACCTTTTCTTCCGACTGGCCACAATAAACGCTGAAAAGGCCAAGTTCCCTTTTCAATATTTATTTTCCGAAAATCGCTTTAAAATTGGGGGAATTTTAAAAAACCGAGTTTTAAAAAAAGCGGGAAAAATCCGCTTGTAATTTTAACCCTTATACAAAAAATCATAATGAAATTGAATCTGAGGCACTTGCATCCAAAACAACCCCGAAGAGGAGTACTAGTACTGTCCGAAAACCGTGGGGGAGGAGGGAATAAGCTGTCATGAGTCATTATTTTGTAAAGTCGATATGACCTTTTATTAATAAAATCCTTAATGGCAATATTATATTCCACCGCAAGTTTGAACTATCCAACCGTTTTTCCAATGAAAATAACCGACGCCGGGGATTTTTCATCGAACTTTCCAATTAACCGGACGTATTTAAATGGTGAGAACACCAATGTCCCGTGACTTTATCCCGCGAATATGTTTTAAAAATATTTTATCACATTCTAATTCCTCTGGACTACTTTCTGGTCGCTTTGCTCAATTTCAAAATTTATAATAATCTTTCAATAGATGTGAGTAAAAATGTTAATTTTGCGCTGCTGCTTCCATGTAGGTACTTGACCCATTATTACGTACCCGAAAGCAGTTTCATAGCGATCGCGGACCCACCATTTAAAGGTTAACCGCATTTTTCTCCGAAAATAAAAAGGAATAACCTGGGTTCCGTATAATACCGCGTTCATTTCTGCCCGGTTCGAAATATCTACTATCCGCTAACGGTATATTTTCCATCCTGAAAGAACGTCCAAACATAGACACCTTAGGTAACGTTCGACATCAGTGATTTTCAAAAGAGCACGAACGAGGCAAAGCTTTCAGATCGAGAACCGATCACAGCCCAGTTTTACCTTCACTACTTGGAGAATGGCCTTCAAGCCTTCCACCGACGAATAGGCCTTGGAATTGGTAACTAAGTTTTTGCATAACATTTGACTCACAGATTTACGACTACCGCTGTCTAAAAATAAACTGCAGTTCCATCATACAGGACTATTTAACACAACAACCATCGTGGATAACAAAACCGTTTCGATTGTAGTTTAATTTTTGCATTTTTCCGAAACCGTAGAGCAAAGTGATTGTGGTTCTATCCGAGAAACGATTCATCCGTTTCAAAACTTTATTTTTAACGCAGGTTTTCCCATGCAAAAAATACATGTTTTCGTGAATGATCTGAAATATGTCCTGGTCCAGTGATTACGATCTCACCTGATTAAAGGATAAACAGTTAGAAAATCAATACTGATCTTACCGTTTCAGTCCCTGATAAAAGCCTCAAATTTTTCACAACGTCCTGGGTAATGCCCAATTTTATTATTAGAAAACACAAGGAGTAGGTTTGTATTTACTATCATCCCAACCCGAATCTTAGAAACAATCTGATTACGATGGGAGGTGAAGGCGCACCTAGACATTTTAGTTAAATTTTAATAATGGACTGCCTTACAAACCCTATAAGCTCACTATATGTGATCTTTGCCTGGATTAAAACTGTCAAATGCCTTTAACTGTTTTTATTCAATTTATTGCGCGCTTGATAAAATAAAATAAAGTCCGCTAGATCAGGCAATTGACTTTTTCATCACTGAAACAGCAACATCAAATCTTTCCAAAAATAAATTTACCTTCGCGGATTCGGCATGTAAACTTTTAAAATTCATAATCTGGTCTAGATAATTGTTTGCTAAATATCTCTTATCTTGGTATCCATTAAGAAGTGACTGCGAAATTATTTCATAATTAACCCCGTTGGTGCTACACCCGAACAAATGCTTTAAAGCAGGTTTGCAAAACGTCCACCAAATAACAGAACTTTTTCCGTATTATTTGTAGGGGCTTACGTGAATTAAACTTTATAAATTGATGAAGGCCTCCCACACGAATTTCACCTTGTTCCGGTAATTCTATTTTTGGTAAAGAAGGCAATATCCGATTTGGATCTACGGGATTATCTCTGAAGGAGCCGTCTTATTTGCTTTTCAGACCTGTTGCCACCTCAATATAGCAACATAACTCCGCTTAATAGTAGAGAGTACTTTGTAATCCGGAGAAAAATTTTCAACTTCAAACCCAATATCAACACAATTTCATCGATCAATTCCACTAAAGAATTCTATAACCAATGATGATACAACGCTTCAAATTTATCCTGTGTTTTTGATTAGCTAAGGCAACTTTGGTCAGATCGTACATATTTTGTAAAATCATAAAACAAAGATTCCTTCTTAGAGTGAGTCTTTTGGGCTTCTGTTCAGCCGTGGTACTATAATGTTTATTAAATATTAATATTAATTGAATGAAAACATATTTATGAAGGATAAACAATAAATAACCAGGAATAAAATATTCTTTTATATATTTTATCTGTACCAGAAATATTTTAACAGACTGTACTGCCAGTAATCCGAACCTTGAATGATCTATTTAAGCTAAAACCCAAATAACCTTTCTTATGTCAAAGTTATTAAGTACTTTTTCAAATAATTTTTAAAACCCGGCATATATCCGTAAAGACAGCAGTAAATAAACCGGGAATACATAAGCAAACTATTGAAACGATTGAATTTAGTCGAACTTTCGTCCAATATTATAACACTGCTTAAATAGCAACCTGATCCGCCGACAGTCTCACCCAAAAACCCAGGTGCCGCTTCTGATGATAGGTCAAACAGCACGAGCCGTTTTGCGTCGCCACAGTGTGGTGACACAGGTCGATTTAATCAAGCTTTGTGTCGCCACAGAGTCTCCATTAAAGTCAAAGGTCTAGAATGGTAATTATTTCATTAAAGCTTAGTATGGTGGCGAATAAGCAAACATATACCCATATTCCTGATCCAATGGCAGGTTTATGAGTCGATGAAGAAAATCTACTTCTTGCTCTTCTTACGCTGTCGACGGAAACGTTCTAGACGTTGTACGTTACATTTCATCCGATAACCCCAGAGAGAATATCGTTAAGTATTATACACTAATGTTATACATGAGAGATCCTAAAAGTTTTTTTTACTACTTTCTGAATGCTGAAGGGACTTTTAAGGAGCTACAAAAAATTTATTAGAACCATATTGGCGGGACAAGTTTTAAATAGTTTCCCTCGATGAATTTTAACCCCGTATCAAACCATCTTTTCCCCCTCACCCCTGACTATCAAAACCAAACTGCAGTGGCGCTTCCACAAGGGGCCCCGGGTCTGAATGCTTTTAGTACAAAGTGGTTGCCACGCGTGGGGATCGGCCTGACGGCTATGTCGCTGCAGAAACGCTCGTCTGAATGAATTTTTCAACCCCGGGTTTGCACGAACCCCCCGTTTGGGGCCACTCAGTGCCATCACCTGTGGGGGCGACAGAGTGGCTCGTCTGTTCGGCTTTATCGTTCCCCGTGAACTATAAAATAAAAATGAAGGCCCTTTTAATTCAATACCCGTTGATTAGAATAAAATTATGTTTTATCTTATTTCGAATTTTAAAAAATAAAAAAAACCCCTTTTGGTTGGGAAATAAATAGAAAAAACTTAAAATCTTCGATAGGGGTTCCAAAAAAAATGTTCATCTTGTGGTTTAATGGTAAACTGGGTGAAAAGGGAGAAAAGACAAAGGAAATCTTAGGGATACCTATCATCATTCATGAAGGACACTAATAATTAACCACTAATTGGGTAAAACGAAACCGTAACTTTTACTACCGTACGAAAAAAGGATTTTAAATCGTTGCTGGACCGTTTCAAGAGGTTTAAATTTTAAATTATTTAAAATCATCTAAAAAGCGGGGCCAATTGATAAAAACATCTTTTCCTTGGAATTTGATCAAACACTTATAGAATATTTTTTTTAGGGGATGTTGCAACAGTTCAATCTACAACTACCCCTTTTTGCTAAAATGAATTTAAAAATATATTTTACGATTTTAAACATTTTTTGTGTGGATTCTTTTCAATTAAAGATTTATTTTTTGCTGTGCAATATACTAACCACAACCCTTAAAACCACTTCTTTTTGATAAAATAAATTAAAAAGTATATTTTACGATTTAAAATATTCTAAGTGTGCCTAAATGTGTGCGTAAATCCCCTACTTCCTAAAATTTTACTTTCTTCGTTTGAAAAAAAAGTACCTATTGTATAATAATTTAATATATATATATATATATATATATATATATATATATATATATATATATATATATATATATATATATATATATATATATATATATATATACATATATATATATATATATATATATATATATATATATATATATATATATATATATATATATATATATATATATATATATATAAATTCTTCTTTTTTTCTTAACCATAATTTAATTAATTTAACCTTATTCTGTGTTATTTTGACAAAATTTAAAAACAACATCTTCAACGTTTCGCCTCATGTTTGGGTTTTTTCAAGATATAATGTCTAAAATAGAAATAAAAAAATAAGTTAAAATATGGGGCCCCCTGTATACACACTACATTTTTTTTTTTAAAACACATTTACGCTTAATCCAAACCAAAAAATATGTAACAATAAAGGGTAAATTTAAAAAATCGACAATTTAAAATTTTTATTTACAAATATTTTTTTTATAATCATTAAAAATTAAAAATATGTACATATCTTGAAAGCCTATTATCTGCGTCTCGCAGTAAGCATGCGGGGTTTTACCCGAAATAAAACGTTTTACCATTTTATAACTTTTTTAATATATATTTTTTTTTTTTATTTTACTGTACTGAAATTTAATTTTAAGGATATACACTAAAGTGTACGTATATAAAGATTGTCTTAAAATAATAGTTCAATTTAAACAATACTATTTAAAAACTCAATTAATAAGGTGGTATATTTGATATTTATTGATGTCCTGTTTGGGCATTTACTTGGGGGAAACTCTTTTTTATATGAATCCCTTTCCATTATGTGTAGTTGTTGTCTTGATTATGATTGTAGATCCTTAAAATTAAATGTGTTTTTTATTTTTCATGTTTGTGCAAAGCAGTTGAGGCATTTTGGTGTATTTGACCAAAGGCTATCCAAATACTGAGTTGTCATACCAATATTTTTTTGGGCAGTTTTTTAAAACCAAAAAAAAAGAGACAAAAAAAAAATACTAAATACATTGAATGCCCACACACAAAAAAATGTCAGAAAAAAAAGAAATATTCTCTGCTAAAATCAAATTACAGTTTTTCATAAAAAGGGAGAATCTCTTTAAGCCCTTTATTTACGCCTTTAAAAATTTTAAAAAAGAAAATCAATGAAAACCCAATACCTGAAAAAAACCGCCCAAAAAAAATTGGTATGACAACTCAGGGATTTGGAAGCCGTGGCATAAAACACCAAAATGCCCAACTGCTTTGGAAAAACAAGAAAAATGAAAACACGAATTAATTTAAGGATACTACAATCTTTTACCAAGACAACAACTACCACAAAAATAAAATAAAAGAAATGATAAAATAAAAAGAGCAAATACGTAAT
Source organism: Listronotus oregonensis (assembly GCA_019359885.1). Classification (NCBI taxonomy): domain Eukaryota; kingdom Metazoa; phylum Arthropoda; class Insecta; order Coleoptera; family Curculionidae; genus Listronotus; species Listronotus oregonensis. The sequence goes on along the minus strand of JAHBCN010007079.1, from coordinate 17,371 downwards.
GACAAACAGACATCAATAAACTAAGTCAAATATACCCCCAACCTTTAATTGAGTTTTTAAATAATTTTTTTAAATTGCAAAATATTATTTTAAAACCCTCCTATATACGACACTTTGGTGCATAAACCTTAAAATTAACACTTCAGTACGTAAAATATAAAAATATATATTAAAAAGTTATAAAATGGTAAAACGTTTTTATTTCCTGTCCGACTCCTATTCCCTACTTCCGAGACGCAGATAATAGGCTTCAAGATACATATTTTTAATTTTTAATGATTATATAGAAAATTATTTTAAATAAAAATTTAAATATTGTCACTGTTTTAAATTTACCTTATTTTACATATTTTTGGTCTGGATAATAAGTAAAAAGTGATTTAAAAAAAATGTAGTGTGTATAAAAGGTGTTTCATTTTTAACTTATTTTATATTTTATTTTTTGGGAAAATATATCTTGAAAAAAAACATGAGGGGGAAACGTTGAAGTTATGTTTTAATTTGTCAAGAAACCCTTCCTAAGAATAAGAGTTAAAATATAATTAAATTATGGTTAAAAGATAATAATTTATATATATATATATATATATATAATATTATATTATTATATATATATATATATTATGTATATATATATATATATATATATATATATATATATATATATATATATATATATATATATATATATATATATATATATATTAACACACACAATATGCATGTATATAGCACACATGTATGAATATGTATTCATATAAATGTCAAAATAAATAATTTTTGATTTTCCCAAAATTTATTTTAAAAAGTTTTTTTATTTTTTTTTTTACAATAACCTCGGAAATTTTTAATCCCACGATTCATTAAAAGCTTTTCAAAGAAAATTAATTTTTTTAAGGCCCCCCAAGAATCCTCAAAAAGTTTTTCCCATATTAAAACAGAAAAGGGGCCAAATAGCCGGAGTCAGGTGCTCCCTGCGCTATAAAACAAACTTCAACCAGCTACACCTCTATTATTTTTTAAGCTATAGAAAAAATTAAAAAAAAAAAAATTTTACACATTACATTTTTATATTTCATCATTTTTTACGTATCTTTCATAGTTTTTTTTGAAACCTAGATATTTTAATGCAGCTAAACTAACTAAAAAAGTAAAAGAAATATAAATAATTTTAATCCTAACTAACATCTTAATAATTCGATGTTAATGAAAAAAAAACATTTAAAAGCCTGAGGTCTTGAGGTCTCAAACTTAACAAAATTAAAAGTAATTTTTTTAAACCAAGATAAAAAGAAGATACGAAACATAGCGTGGCGCAGGTCAGCGTCCACTATAATGGTCCGCTCAACGGCGGATCATTTAGTAGGAGCCGTTTTCGCGTGCGTTGAACTGTTTAGTTTACTAGTTACTGTGAAACGAGGTTGTGCGGGCGTAAAAGTCAGTTTAATATATTTTATTTTTTTCCCCGATTTTTAAAAACAAGGTTATAAGTGCTTTGGTAGATGCGGGGTACATCTAAAAAAAAGAAATAACTTTTTTTCGCTTCCAAGTGACTTCATAAGGTAAGTTCGATTTATTTATTCAGATTTAAAAATCACAATAGACATTTTTAGACGGGAAACTTGGTTTGTGTTGGTTTTAATAATCAAAACTTTTAAATTTTAATGCGCTTAAAATTTTCAGAACTTTAAAAATTTTTTAAGAAAAAATTTTATGGATTAAATTAGAATTTGAATATTTCAACATTGGTATTTCATCATAATAAGCGTTGTAAGATTTAATATTCCAAAGGTTTTTTACTAAGATTTTTTTGGGGATATTCAGTGTAAATAAAAAAATTCCTGCTGTGCCTAAGTTATTATTTGGGCGCTTGAAGAAAAAAAATACAGTCTGACGACGTCAAATAGCCCGAGAACGAAGGTTGATTTCAAGATCAGAACAAAAATTTGTTTTTTACAAAATTTTTATCTACTTTTTTTTTTAAAAAACCCCCCCTTAGGGTGAACGAAGGGTGGTTTTATATTTTTGAACCCCTATTTGCATTTTGATTTCAAAATTCTGTGTTTCGCCCCAATTTCACTCTGCCAATTACCCTTCAGGGGATGAAAAAGAAAAAGAAAAAAAAAAAAAGAAATGAACATTTTATTTAAAACAACCCCAAATAAAACTTTTTCACCCCTCCTCAGGGGTGAAACAAATTTAAAAAAAAATTGAAACTGAAACCTTCTAAATTCTTAATTTAAAACCGTAAAAAAAAAATAAAACATTTTTTTTATTGCAATATTATTTCTTAATTTTTGGTCATCCCTATGAAAGGGTGGCAAGGGTTTGAAGGTAAAATTTTAGATCGGGTTTACATATTTTTTACATGTTTATTTTAATTATGGATTTAATTAAGAATTTAGAATGTTCAGTTTCATTTTTTTTTTAAATAATTTTGGGTTTTCCCCTGTGGAGGGGTGGGAAGGAGGGGGAAATTTGAGATTGGGGAACATGTTTTTGCATGCTTATTTTTATTGCGGATTTAACAAATATTTAAACTGTTCAGTTTAAGTTTTATTTTAATTTTTCGTTTTTTTCATCCCCAGAAGGTGGGGTGGTTGGGGGAGAAATTGGGGGCCAAACACAGAATTTTTTGAAACCTGGGAAATGCAAAAAAATAGGGGTTTTATTTAAAATTTTAAAAACCCCCCTCGTTCAAACCCCTTGAGGGGTGGGGGTGGTTTTTGACATCAGAATTAGATAAACATTTTTAAAAACAGTTCAGTTGCAATCTTGGAACCAACCTTTTGTTCTCGAGATATTTGACCAACCAGACTTTTCGGACACCCTGTATTTTAATATTAAACCCGTACATATTCCAATACTGAAGCTTAAAAATAGTCATTAATTAATTTTTTCCTTTTAATTTTGACAGACGTGCAATGTTCCTGTCCTTAAAAATAAAGTCTGATTTTTTAAAGGGAGGTAGCCGCTGCCCGTTAAAAGAATGCCCCTGGCTAAAACGATGCCTTTTGTGTTGCTCCAGTCAAAAACTTCAATTGAGCCGACCCGGCTTTCACATCTGGTTTAGTTAAATCTGTGGTTTTACTATGGTACCTTTTTGACATAATATAAAACTCCTCAGAAAAATTTAAAGGATCCAAAAGACAACGCTTTTTCTGCCTTTATTGTTTGCTTATTGCTTTTTTTGCAACAAGCCTTCCTCTTCGTACATCCAACCAAAAGGGGATTTGGTCTAGAGCTTTATAATCATTATTTAAAGACTAACTCTTAAAAAAACTTACTGCCATAGGAACTTGTTACACCTTGCAAAAAAATGTCTTTAAAACAGGGTGCCAACGAAAGTTACACCAAAAAATATTTAAAATATTTTTCTACTACTGTATAAATAAGAAAACTTTGTGGTCCTAGCAACGCGAATGATAACGAAAGAGAACCTTCGTGTTACCTAGTTGCTAAGCGTTGCTAGCTACGAAAGTAATATTTTCATCGCCTGGACAAAAAAGTAAGAGTAAAAGAAAGAAAATATGCTTGTGGGAAATATTAGGATTTATTTATAAAAAGTAACTAATTTATGACAAAATATTTTAAAAAACTGGGTTAGGTATTAACATTAAAAGTAATTGTGCAATTTGAGCAATTAGCAAAAGAAATTGGAGGAATAATACTTGAATTAACAGTTTTTAAATTTGTTATTGGGGTATCGTTATCACCTTTAACTACGTTAATATTCATATTTTTCAGTGTTACTTCATTAGAGGAATTATTGGTAGGAATTTCGTGTAAAATCTTCTTTGAAATTTCCACCTTATTACTATAGGATTCAGCAATATATCCCTCCGCAACAGAAGAAGACTTCCAACCTCCATGCCTTTTAAGTCCAAAATATCGACATCCGAAGCATTGGCAAGGAACGTAGTTGACGTTCTTCTAAAAGAATGGCCAGTGTATCTACTGATGTCTTCAAGCTTCAAAAACTTCGCAATTTCTTTAGGTACATTTGAAATAGTGTTCTTTCCAATTACTTGATTAACACATTTACCTCTTTCATAACGATACAATAAACGCTCATCTAGAGCATTTCTTGGTCTCAGCTTAATATATTCCTGTAGAAATCTGACATAAGGAACTGAGCCTTCATCGTTGGTTACTACAAAGTTTCTTTTAACTTTATTTTTAGACTCCACTATTTTTACTATAGCCACGTCATTTCTTATTTCTACATCACTTAGCTTCATTCTGTATATTTCGTCTGTCAGGCATGCCCCAGCCACTCCCATAATGGCTATTACTTTCATTGCTAAGTAACTTTGATCAGGCGCGTTAAGTAAAAACTTTATGATTTCTTCTTTTTTAAAAATTTTTGACTTTTTTGCCTCATAACCATCGTTTTTCCTTTTAATAAAAAGCAACTAGTTTCTTAAACTCCGAAATATCTTGATTTTTGTTTACGGAAATTGTTAACTTGAGCATGGAATATACAGACCAGAGGGTTGGTGGTGATAAAGACTCGGATTTTTCTTGAAAATCCGCCCTACATTTTTTGTAGCAAGCCATTCAGAAAACGATTTATATGTTTGATGGTACCTCTCTTTAGATTTGTTTAGTGAGGCACACGCAAGGTCAGCTGCCTTTTGGATGCCATTTTCATATTCATTTAACATTTTAAAATGGGAATGGATTTATACTAAATTAACAATAATTCAAAATCTGACAAGTGCTGATGACAGACAATGTCAACAATAAATGTGTTGCTATGGATTAATTTTTAACAGGTAAAATTTCAAAATCTCTGATATTTCTATTAAAACATGATGTTAATGATTATTAAATTATGCGATACATAGAACAGTAGCAGAAAAAATATAATACATTACACGATGCGAAAGGCCTTTCAAGTGTTCGGAGGTTTTAAATAGCCTCGGCTTCGCCTCACCCACCTCACACCAAAAAGTAAACTTTCGCATCTTGTAATGTAAATAACTATTTCGTGACTTTGTTCTAAAAGCTACGCTGGTAAAAAACAATAAGAATTTTTGTTTGATTAGCTTTATATTTACTATTCTGGAAAACACATTCTTAAAAAACTAACAGCAAAGTTCCCCTTGCTCTGGAACTAATACAACTATTGGAAAATACATAGTTACTTTGCCCCAAATAGGTTATTGTGTATTTACCATTGAAAACATTCATTGTTAAAAAAATATCATGTGACATATTGTCAGATACATGACTTGGCAAAAATACTGAAAATGTTTCGTCATTAACTTGATTAAATAGCGCAATTTATAGAAACATTTTTTCAATATTTTAAGCCACCCTGCAGTTAAATAGGCTAATTGTTTACGTTTAAAAATTGTATTTTCTTTATTCATTATAATATTATTATCTTAATGTTTTTAAGTAACTTTCATAGTTAAAAAAGTATTATTTGATATCAAAAAATAATCCCTAAACAAACACCTGCCCAAATCACGTAAAAGACACAAATTGGGATATTAACATAGCTGCTTGATAGATAATGTCTTCTCTATTACTGAAAATCTGTTTATATTGAAATCTCTAACACCCTCACTAATACAAATAAATGGTCAAGGACAAGGTCAAACACTACCTCACACCTGCACTATTAAAGTCAAAGTCATTTTTTTCTAAACACGACTGCTTACTTAAAGTCAAGGTCAAACATTATTTACGCACCTGGGCTGTCAAGGTCAAAATCGAAAACTAACCACACTTTTATAAACAAACCTGCACACTTAAAGTTAAGGTCAAGGACAAGTATTTTATTGTCAATGTCAGTACTAATATTATCCGGACGATGTGCACTTTAGCGCCGCAATTTTTTGGATGTGTAAATAAAATATATTGATTTATTTTAACAATTTTATTTATCATTAATATAAAATGTAAAAAAATATTTTTTTTAACTTCTAGCCCTTCTATATTCTATTACTGCTATACTATGAAATCATTTTTACATACCTACAGTTTCCATTTTATCCCATCCTAGCCTAACATAAATACGTTTTTTACTTATAAAAAAATGTGATTTAGATGTACAACAATGCAAACTTAAATATGGGACATAGGATATATACGTCGGCGTCAAAGACCGAAATACATCAATTCCTGAAACGACTAGTCAGTACAGTATATTCCACAATAATTCGGTGATTTTTCAATCTACCTGCTACTGTAAGTTGTAAAACTCAATAAATTTTGGGAACCCGCATGTAGGTCCGGACTTAAAACTTCCTTTATTTATAATTGTGCCTACTTTTTGGTATATTATGTAAGTTAAAGGCAAATGGCAGGTGTTCAATATAAAGCAGAGTCTTTTAATCTTAGTTCATCAGTCGTTTGTCAAGGTATTATGCTGTGTGTGTTATTGAGCATCCGAAATAGCTTACCTAAACTATGGATATTAGTAGGTTATCAGGACCTGTACCCTTTTAGAAGGTGCTGTGCCTACATTATAGTTATTTGTCAGGCAACTTATTTATGGCTGGGTTTACCAACGAAATATTGTGGAATGTACCATACATGTATTGCTGACAAACAGCATAATAGCCTTATTATGTGTAATGCCAAAGATAATACTACTACGGATAGATGGTTCATTCAAATAGGGCGCTCTGAATCAGTTCGGAGATATCAATGCTTCCGTAAATGCGAATAAAATTAAGTCGGTAACCCCTGCCCCAGCGAAACGAGGTACGAAACCATGTGCGACATTGCCAATGTCTGTCGCTTGTACCTTATTCGGAATACGAAGTAGCGAAAGCGGGCGGCTAAACGGGTTGTGTATTTTCTAGTCGCGTTTCATCACGCCAATAGTAAAGGCCTGCCGGCAACACTGTTTAACTTTCGTTCAAGGATTGAAGTGCATAGCGCGAAAATCTCTGGATGGACATCGGCTCGCGTTAGCCAAAGTTTATTAGGGGTATCAAAAATATAGCATTGAATGGTTTATCTTATCCGTAGTAGTATTATCTTTGGTAATGCCCAAATCCGTTTTAGGAAAACAGCCTTATAATCATTTTTAATTCATTGTTTGTCAAGGCATTATAATGAGTGACTAAATGTTAGTTCTTGATAGTCAAATAGGTTGCTCATGTAATGACTAGTCATTTTAGGGAAAGAAATTTTAGTGTTTGACGCTAACAGATACAATAGTAACAGTATATTCACCGGGTACTTACGGATATAAAAATTTTGATGTCTTATTTGAGGTATATCCTATTATAAGTGCGTAAATCGCCTAACAGCCGTTTTAATTATTTAATTTGACGTTTTTGCGTGAGAGCAAAGAGAATAAAATAATTTCGGTAGCTATTTACTTTCTGGCAATAAACATAAAGAAGGAAGAAATGCAATTTACCAGGTGGGACGTACCATTAGTTTGGTCAAAGACAATTGTAGTTTCACTATAGACACACAAATCAATGCTAAATTTTTGGTAATAAGTTTGGACGCTCGCTTATTGGAGCGAGCGTCCAACGGGAGAAAATACATTCATACGCTGCTATAAAAACGAACACTGTTGCCAAAGCTCCAACAATAAAAACAGTGATTAGGAATTATTTCTGTGGGAAATAGGCCAAATTCGTTGTAATAAAGATATTTTTTTTCTGTTTATTACTAAAATTTTATTATGTAAATTTTTACTTTGGAAAATTTAAATTTTGATTAAAAATATATTTGTAGTTCATAGGCTACATGATGTTTAATATGATTTAAATTTTTTTAAATTATATTTTTTATTTTATGACATTTACACTTAACAAGAAATACTGGAACTATACAACAAAAATTAATATTCATTTATTATTGCAAAATCGAACGATTCGATCGATTCTTTTCCACATTTTAACAATATATTAATGACTAATATTCTAAAGTTAAATACCTTTAATTTTTATTGGAAGTCTTGCATTTCGTGTTGCTATTTCAGCACTGTGTTTTTTCTGTAGTGGTAATAATAGGACGTAAAATGTGTGTTCTTACTGACGTTTTTAAGGTGTGTTTATGAAAATGTCTAAAAATATTTTGAAATAGTATAATTTCTTTTAACATCCATCCAGAAAGGCTTCCTCTTCTTGCCCACCGTCGAGCTGTAGGGGATCTGTCGCTCACGGCTTCTGCTCAGAGGAATCGGCCAGTATAATTCCTTCTCTGGCAGCTCCCAACAGAGCAACACGTGGTGCAACTTTTATGCATCCTTTTACAGTTCACTTGGAGAGGCCCCGAACTTCCGGCTTTCTTCGTTCCTTCATCCCTAGAGTGTCAAGACTATGGAACCTGCTGCCCGCAGAAGTTTTTCCTTCTCCTCCCAATCTCCAAAAATTTAAGTCCCGTGTGAACAAACTCCCTCTCACCACACTAAAGACACCCACGGTCCGTTAGTACCTAGGCATCAGCCTTCGTGGACTGTCCCAAGTTAAAAAAAAATCCATTGAACTGACCTTTAAAAAAGTGTTTATTCTTTTCATAAGATTTTTTTGTCCATTTTCTTATGTTTAATTTTAAACAGACGGATATATAAAGACATATATACATCTAATGTAAAAATTTACAAAATTAAAATTGTTTTATTAAACAGCAAGAAAATGTTTTAATTATTATTATAAGTTTGGCATATTTCTCGTTAAAATAATTACTTACTGTTACCATTATTATAGCTTTGGCAACAGTGTTCGTTTATATAGAAGCAAGTGAACGTATTTTCTCCTGATGGAAGCTCGCTCCAGCAAGCGAGCGTCCAACCCTATTACCAAAAACTTAGCATTGCTTTGTGGGTCTATAGTGAAACTACAATTGTCTTTGGTTTGGTATATATGACTTAATTTAATGTTTCTTTAGGTTAATTTTTAAACTATCAGATCAGATCTCTAATACAGCATATACTAAAAATTCTGTAAAAAAATCTCCTGACGTTTAAATAATGTTTTAAAATTTTTACTGCCTCTAAGTATAAAATTATATTTGGTAAAATACAAATTGAAAACTGGAATATATTCAAATAAAATAGCCACTGTTATCCCTCTTTGAGAAAGTATACTACCCCTATATAAGGGTAGAAAACGGCAGTTCATATCCCTTAGGGAGGTAAAATTTTTACCTTCCTGTTTTTTATTTTTTATTTTGGCAAAAGATTTAATGATATTAACTTAGGCGATTTTAAAATGTTTTGCGGATTGCAGTTAATTTTTTTTAATTGTCTTTTTGGTTCTTTTTTAAACAAAAAAATAATTTTCGACATTTTTTTTAAAACGTCAGTCATTATAATGTAAACAAGTTTCTTGGTAGCCTCTTGGTGACTTAAGTGATTTCAAATCTTACGTTATAATTTGGCAAGTTTTTAATACATGGGCAAAGAGTAATAATTGTTTTCAATAAGAGGAGACAGTAAGTCATACAATCCAAGACAGATAGAATTCGCGACCAATTTAAAGGGATAAACAGTGATTGTGATCGCGTCCGGTATTGGCCATTAGGCTGGTAAGTGCTCATTTTATACCTGTGAGGCTTACGACGGTCGTAATCATTGTCTATCCTTGTTTACAGTAATAACAATGACAAAGAGCGCACGTCACCTGGTTTGCACAATCTTTACATCGAATGCATTCAAATGGTGAAATTGCAAATTTGCAAATGGCTATATCGAACATGTGACATACAATAAACTGACGGCATTCAACTTTCGACCTGTGTTTGTTGGCTTGGTCAAAGTGATTTTTTGGTTTTTAAAGATATTTCTTGTGATTTTTACTACGCTTTTTAATAATTTGGATAGTGCAACTCATATAATAATGTCTGATAGACTTGAAAAGGGATAGTGAGATAAAAATTGTTCTTGCTCCAAAGAAAAAAATCTTGATAAAGGGGGCATCAAAAAAATATTTTTTTGTTTAATTTTAATAATAGATATCGAGCAGTGTATATATCCTTAATATTTTAATTTTAAACTACACCTTAAGTTAATCATATATCAATATTTATAATTATCAAATGTATAACCAAATTAAAACTTATATTCAAACTTACTTTAAAATATTTAAATGAATTAAGAAAATTGCAACATTGCAAAATCTGTAAAGACTAATAAAAGTCAGTGGTACCGGCAACAATGTTGCGACCAAAAAGATGGCTCAAGGTCAGTGGGAGATGTCGGTGTATTCCTTTGATGCTTTGCCCAGTGTCCTCTCTTGTTGAAAACAATTATTATTCTTTGACATGGGCTTATCCGAACAATCAAAACCACCATTTAATAATGGAACACAGAATTTAAAGATATTTTTTAAAAATTTGAATGAAAAGTAATAAACCAAATTTTTAACAACGGTGGCCGTCCTGTCAAGAAACGATTCATTTTTTTAATTTGGTTCTTTTAAGTTTTTGTCTTAGGTAGTCTGCAAGCTTAGAAAGTTCAATCGACTTTGTGGCTACACGAGTCTATACTTTGGGACCGAAACCAAAGCGGTCCCTTCTGCTAAGTAAATATTTTATAATTATGAATTAAACTAGTCATTTTTAAATTAAAAAAAGGTACTTAATAACTTTTTTAATTTTTTTACTTTCTCAACTCAGAATAATAAGGTTGACAGAGGGACAAAAGTGGCAACGACAAAATTAAATGTGTTTTTAGATAGGGGCTTTCTTGAAACTCAATGATCTAGGTTTTTTTGAATTTTTTCAAAAGTATTTTAATTTTATTTAATTTTAAATATGCCTGTTACTTAATACTAAATTATTTGCATCATTTTTAGTTCGCGCTAAATGTTACCAGATATGCCAGTATTTCTAAAAAGCTAGTAACCGTGACAATTTCTTTGTAATACTTAAAGCGTCTTAAAAGAATCCACAATATTATTACTATAATTTTACAATCGGACTAGTTTTTGTTTTAAAGAATATTCGTTGTATCCTATAATATAACATTAAACAACATAATATAGATTTAGAAAGAAAATAATTTGATAATAAGCTAAATTAAATGCTAAATCAGAGCTGACAGTAGTGGCCCAAAGACTTTCTGGTAGAGGTAGTATGCAACTGCAATAATGAAGAGCCCTTTGCAGAATCTATCAACCAACCACATTCTGAAAAAAGAAAGATATGTCAATATATTGGACCATTTTGAGTCTAAAAAATTATTTATTATATATTATATTATATATATTATATTTTATATATTTTTTAAATTTTTTTAATCTTTATGATAGCCCAAAAACCAATGGCGTATTTGTAGGTAAAGCAAGTGAGGGACGCCGACGCCTAACCTAGAATATAATAGATTTTGTGACTTCATAAACCCTGCCGCAAATGTCTACTGTCTACTTTGTACTATTCTTGATCCATCGCGTTTGTTGGCTTTGGCGATGGTTCGCTATGATAATGTTTACTGCAGTTGTTTACCAGCCGCGCGATTTTTTTTATCCTAGTGTCGCCTGTGTATTGACAATATTAAGTTCTATTTTTCAAAATCTATTATACCACACAATGAATTCGAGTAACACAGCCTTATTACAACTTGAAATAATGATATCTTTACTTAACAACACTCATTACAGAACCTCGATGAACTGTTTGGTTCCAAGATGTTCGAGTAGTGTGAACTGTACTTGGATGCTAATGCACAGTTCGAACACTCAAACAGAATCCTACATTTTTGCAGGTGATTTAGCTCAGCCAACGTAAGCTCTTTAAATCGACGGAGAAGCGACGTCGGGTCATACCACCAAACGTTTAAAACTGTAGTCGTATCTTGTGCCTAGGACCGAGAAAAGCCAAACACCTGGATATCTCCTTCATCTTTTCTTCTTTTCCCCAATACCGGTGCCTGCTTCCCGTGTCACATACTTTGCAGTGTATCGGTAATAAGTACGTACTACCAACTAGTTTAACCGGTGTTTGACTGCTTTATTATATTCTTTTTTGTTTTCTAAGTCAACGTCACCGAAGAGGACGTCTTTGTGTTTTGGACCAGAGCATGATCTTGGGGCACCGTTAAGAGAAACGCCGTTTTCGCGTAGGGATGTTGACGAATGGCGTGAAATTTGTTTAACTCCGAGAACTCAACCATCTCCTAAGGAAATTAAATGAGATTAAAGATCGGGTAGCTTAAGGGTGAACGTTAAGTTTTAAAGGTGGCAGGATGGTTATTATTATTATAACGTAATGGGTTTTAGAGTAGTCGTAGCTTGCAAGTAGGCAGTGATCAATGTTTTTTCTTCTTTGTACAATCAAGAAAAAATAAATGATGGTTGATACATATAAGGTTAGAAAATTTGCTGCTATGTTCGCCCGAATATTCGCATTTAAATTACTGCCGCTATCTCCATCTTACTGCTTATTTTGTAACT